>OY970834.1:19621810-19791810 GCA_963853835.1 Calendula officinalis | reverse complement strand
TAGAATCTGAACTTTATTCTTTGCACTAGAAAATGTAAGAAAAGGAATTCCAGAAAGGAAGAAATCTCAAATTCCATAAATTAAATGGTAGAATTCAAGATTGCTTTTAAATATTAGAAAAAATATTTTTGAACACCAATGAAATTCAAAAATTTGGTTACCACCACACTATCTGCACCATCGTCCACCACCAACACCACTCGCCGCCACTACGACCAACCACCACCGCCTGTTACACATGTCTCCACCATTGACGTTGGCACCACTCTCCACCACAACCACCCTTACTATCACCACCTACCACCACCGTCCCACCATTGTCACCACCAACAAGCCTACCATTGCCACCAACCACCATTAATCATAGTTATTATCATCATCTTTATTATTATTATTATTATTATTATTATTATTATTATTATTATTATTATTATTATTATTATTATTATTATTATTAAATAACGGAAAGTAATATTTACCCATTTAAGGTTATGGATAACTAAAACTATATCTATGTAATAATTTTGAAAGTAAACTCAACCATTTTTTTAGAAATTTGAAAGAATGGATATACATATGCTTTCAGGTCGGCCCAAATTAACCTAGCCCATTTACACTAAGTGTTCTAACCCGTTAGCTCATCCACCAAACCTGCCACACTTGAAATACTAACCTGATCCATTAACAGGAAATGATTGATGTGGCAAAAGAAGTTGGATCAGATGTTGTTGCTCATAGATGCACTTGAAAGGGAAATGATTTGTAAACATAAATAACATGCATGTCTTTTTACTAACGGCACAAAGTTGAAAATTCAACAAATACCACCACTCACTATCTGCGACCACCCCCACCACTAACCACAACCACTAGCGTCATCACCACCCACCAATTTTTCGCCGCCAAATATAGTTACAGGGTACCCGCCGCCGCATTGCACGAATACCCTGCTAGTAAACTATAACTAATGTACATTACAACAAAGGATTTTCTATTAAGACAGATCATAATTATTAATTGTTTACTAGCAGATCATAACAACAAAGGATTTTCTATTAAGACAGGTCTTAATTCTATATGAACAGAGTATTAATATCTAATATCTAAAGATTAATTATTAATTGTTTAGTGATTTTTATATTTAAAAAGTCTCATTAAACAACTAATTTTTTACTTTTTCACATATTTATGTTAAAAGAGAAAATCTCTTTTTAAATGTTACCTGCAATTCCCTCAATTATTCTCTCTCTAAGTTTAACACCTTCAAAGTTCAAACCCCAAATAAATCATTATGGCACCGCCATCAACTCCGGCTGCCACAACTAACTCCTTCACCAACTCCGGCTTCCTCAACTATTCTCTCCCATTCACCACCGCCTCCGTCACCCACCACCACCAACTCCAACGGCCTCCTAACTGCCTTGGCCGCTCACCACCACCACTAACTACCTGCCTCACTTTCTCCGCCACTCATCACCACAACCGTCGACCACCAAAACCAATGCTATCTCCTCCCTGCTCGACCACCACTAGGGATGCAAATTGTGTTGGATTTATGTGCACAATTAGTCAACCTATGATGTCACGTCCATGCCTATAGGACACTCAAGGGTCACACCGGTGAGTACATGTAAATCGAGTAGTTATACAATGATACCCGGAGAGAAATGATTTATAATAGTTATTATAAATCAGTTAAGTATTAAGTTAAGTTTAAATTTTTACTAGATTAGTTTAACTAACTAATTGATACAAGTATTTGTACGTTTACTAGTTGAGTAAATATACATGAGTTAATTATATATAATCCATAATATGATTTAAAGCTATTAAATTATATAGTGTTTGGATAATATTATTTTCTAAATTACATAAAGTCTATTATATAATTAATTATTAAATGTATAATAAAAGTATATATATATATATATATATATATATATATATTTCAGTATTTATACCATATTATATATGAGTATATTATACATAGTATTTAATAGTTAAGTGACAATAATAAACTAGTTAAACTATAAGGGCTAGAAACGAAAAAGGGAAATGTTTAATAAAGTATTGCTTAATAATTAAACTAGAAGGGTTCTAAGTGAAAGATCCTCTATTATAAATAGAAGATCTTAGGCTTAACTTAATATTCTCTAATGCTTAACTCTAGCCACGAAATTTCCCCCTCCTCTCCCCCTATATTCGGCCGAAATCACCAAGGGCCAAGAACACCAAGCTTGGTGTTTTTCGTGTTCTTCGAGTTTATCAACTAGTTGATTATTGCAAGAGCTTATCTAGTGGGCATCTCGTTATGTTTATCACTGGCGGATCTATCTTGAGCGACTAAGGTATTGAAAGGTTTGATTATTATTTTAATAGGTTTATTAAATCAAGTTCTTTAAACCTAAAATTCTAGACAAAGTTTTGTCTATAAGATTTAAATCAAAAAGTTTAAAGAAATTTATTAAAGTTATAATCTATCCTAGAATTTATATAAGGATAATTATTTAGATATGATTGATTATGATTAATCTTTTAATAAAAGGTGTTTTTGATTAAGAAAGTTAAAACCTAGTTTTAATTGATCAAGAACAAGATTAGGGTTTGATTAATTAAAATTAATAAGGATAAAAAGGAAGTGTTAATTTTAAAGTGTTAAAATTAACAAGATGTATTTATATGTATATATAATATTCGAGATTTTTAAATATTTAAAACATAACGCATTTTTTAAAAAGGATAAAAATAGTTTATACGTATTTTAATTAGATCAAGTTAAAATATATATGGATAAACTAAGTAAAATATTCTAGTTAGAATATTATAAGTTTTATAAGGTTTTAAAATAATAAATTATATATATTAAATACAAGATTAAATGAAACATTAAATATAAATGTTATTTTGATCATGTAGTTATAATATTAATGTAACTATAATTTGTATGAGTTGTAATTAAACTAGAATGTACAAAGTTGTAAACAAACTAGATTTATTATATAAAGTTTTTATATAATAAGTTTATTAGCATTCACCAAGTATAGACCGGTGATTGTGTTTACTTAAGTTCCATCATGATTGTTGGATCTAGTGGGAGCAACACAAGAAAATCGTAAAGTTTATAAATGTATTCTTAGGATATTAGTTTTTGGCGAATCTAATAAGTTAAAATAAATGTTTAATTTTATTATTAAACATAGAAAAACTAGATGTGTTAAACTAGAGTTATGACTTAAGTTCGTGAGTCATAAAGAATTAAAATCTCTATTTTAAAGTTTAACATAATGGTTAAGTTGTTTAAGTAAATAAAACAAGTTTGTTTTATTAAGAAAAAGGTTTTTCACAAAACTTAGTAAAAAAAATATTTTGTACACCTAGTTTTAGGTATACAAGTAAAATCGAACAAATTTAAAACTATAAGTTCTAAAAGAAATTTAAAAATGCGTCTTTTGGAATTACGTACACAAATCACACATTTTAAATAAGGATTAGAAATGGAATAGGGTTTAAGTTTAGTTTAAGACTTAAACAAACCCAAGAAAATCATAGATCTAAGTACTACCCATCTAATGGAACACCTCACTTGTTCAATTATATTCATATTGTAAGGAAAAAGAAGCTTAGATATGGATTCAAATCATTGCGAGTGTTAGGGTGCGTAGGGTTCTGTGATAATCGGGAGTCCCGGCGCAGAACATCGCACTGTCTTAGATGGTATGATCTACTTTGGTGATAATCAGGAGTCCCGGCCCAAAAAGTACTTGAGTACAATAAACATACTAGACTTTATTGCAATTAGAAATGTTAAAGTTATAAGTCTATTATAATTAGATTGTACAAAGTTGTAATACTTTAAAAGTCTATATATTCTACGACCCCTAGGAGTCGTATCAAGTGTGGTACAATTGGTAAGGATGTTATCTACCAGAAATAGCATGTCTCGTCAGGAAGTGCCCAAACCTTGCGGCGAGAATGTGATATACAGATCCTAGGCCTAAAATATTAATTATGGGTTTATAATATATTTTAGAAGATATTTGTTGATGATTACTAATTAAACTGGGTTTGATTTGTAGATGGCAGCAACAATGACAACGACACGTACCAATAATCTCTCACTACGCTTGTTTCTAGAATGGGACGAATTGACTGGGTCCAAGTTTCTCAATTGGAAGCGTGATCTTCGGATTATGCTTAGGTATGAGAGAAAACGAAATGTCCTAGAAAGAGCAATACTAAATGCCCCTGCCGCGAATGCTAGAAATGAACCTGGACAAGCATATTACGCTTGTAGAGTGTTCAACCCCTGCAAGATGGTTAAAGGATTATCAGTGAGTGCTCACGTCATGAAAATGAAAGAGCACATGGATCATCTTGAATGATTAGGAGTACAAGATTTTCAGTGAGTGCTCACGTCTCGAAAATAAATCTGAAAAATTATTGTTTAACATTTAAAAATGTATTTAATGCGGAGAAATCTTAAATGAAAGTAAAGTTTTAAAATAATAAAAGTGTTTCACATCAGCACTCAGAAACGATACAGCGGTCAAGCGTCCACCTTCTCTTATCCTTTGCTAGTACCTGAAAATTGGAGGGAGAGTTTGGGTCAGCGGGGAAGCTGAGTGAATAGTCCCAAAATGTAAACAACTACAACATACAACACATGAGGGCTCATAAGTGAACTCCTACTCAGATACTACTCAATTTATTATTCGAATTAATTATCTCTTTTTAATTTGTATAGCGCGCTTATGTGAATCGGGTCGAGAGATCAATCTCGCCCCTCTTCACACTAAAATGCCACTTAGGCTACCACTCAGAATTGCCACTCAGGCTACCACTCAGAATTGCCACTCATGCTATTTATTAATTAGTATGTTTAACTCATAACGTAAACCACTCAGATAATCCTAACACATAGTAGCACAGAATGACTCGGTACCTGCTCAGATACTCGGCATGTCTGTCTCAGATTAGTGGTACTCAGATAGCAGATCAAAACTCGGATATCTAACATATTTCAATTAATGAACTTCCATAACTCCTAAACGGTTCACTATATTTTTCCCATCTTTTTACCACAAAAACAAGGCAACCAGAACTACAATTCACTGTGAGACGTCACTGTCCAAAACAAATTCTAAGGGTCTCCAAAACGGTGTCACGAGACAGGCATGTTGCACAGGTCAATTTTCTAACAGCAGCATATTAAAACGGGCATAACTTTTGAACCGTAAATCGGACTAACGCGAGGTTTGCGGCATCGGAAAGCTAACTCAGAAAACTAGGTGCCATCGTGGGCCGAAAACCAAAAAGATTATTTTAAACCGGTTAAAATCAGACGAGAACCAAAGGGCAGAACCTGCTAGAAACTTATACTTAACTTTAAAACCCATTTTAGCAACCCGACACGTTACCGGAAAAACCCGAGCACCCGAAATGGATACCCGACAGTCCCGGGTCCCAAAACTTTATAAAACTCATTTCGGGAATTTTAAATTTCATAAACTCATTTTTATTTATAAAATCACACAAATAAAGATTTTAATACCGGAAAAATAACAACCACCCGGAAATCCGAAACCGACGCCCCGTAGACTCCACTGAGCACCCAACTAAATCTATCAACGGTTATTATTATTATTATTTGAAAACATAGTTCAAGGTATAAAATGTTTAACACCATTTAATCCTGAAATCAACATGCTTAAAACACAATATAAAGCAAAATCGGACGACCATAACTTTCCAACCGATACGCCGACTGATACCAAACTATACATAAGACACCACACACCGTCTTTAGAAAGTTCGGCCCGGTTCTGCCCCGAAGGGTCCCGAAACAGTCCTGCAACAGGCTAATTCGTGCAGTATTTCAGCACTTCAGTCACTTACAAAAAGGGCCATATCTCACAAACCGTAACCTCAATTAACGAGCGGTCAGTGGCCACAGAAAGGTAAAACAACAGGCTACAATAGTCTATAAGACCCGAAGCGCGGTTTCTGACCCAGAACGGGTCAAAATTTGACCTGAACATGCTGGACAGAAACTGCCAGCACCAAGCAACAAAATAAAAAGGAACGAGATAACAAGGATTCGAATTATATACCCTTTGAAAACAACCGGCCACTAAATCACAGTTGAACTTGATCCCGTGTCCAATAGCAGCTGCTCGATTAATTGCTCGACCAATTACACCCAATCTTCCTTGACTGCTGCTCAATTCCCGCAGTCAATTACTCGAACGATTTAAAGAAAAAGGTTAGGAAGCGAAAGAATTAATCTAAAGACAAGATGATAGCATGAGTTCATACCGAAACGATTAAAAGCACAAACCCGAAACAACCAATTTCAATCTCGAACAAAGCTCAGATCGATCCCTCTGCTCTGCTCGATCCAATCCCCGATTAAAGCTCTCTGGTCGAAGAACCAAAGGAGATGAATTGGAGATGCTCGAATTGAAGGCTAGAACGCAACACGGATCGAAGGAGATGCTCTTCAGTGGCGGAAAGGAATTACAGCCGATGGGATTGTGGATTGAAGTGATTTGTCGGCAAAAAAATAGGGATTGGGCATTGCCTTGATACGTAACTTTATTAATCAGCAACAAGACTCGGGCCTTTAGCTCGCCATTGCAACCTTCTTGGGCTAGAAAATGAAACAAAGAAAGGCTAGATGGGGTCTACACTCCCTCATCCGAAGTTAACAAAGAAAAAATAAGAGGGTTCGGCCCCCTTTTTACCTCAACCGATTATTGTCCCAATTGTTTGTCGGGTTTTTGGCCTTCAGCCGGCCCCAACCCGACACCGTCTAAACTCAGAAGAATTCATACGGCAAAGCCCGAGATTTAGAGTGACTAAAAATATAAAATATAATAAATAACACTTATTAAACAACTACAAACCGTCACACATTTAATAATTATAACTAATCAAATAAATCACGAGACGATACACATTCGTTACCAAAACCATAAAATTAATTATCACATCTTTTAAATTAATTTAGAAGTAATATTCAATTACTTCAAATTTTCGGGGCGTTGCAGCAACAGTATTGATACTCAACTCGTTGTCAGATGACTATAAGCCTTATATAGTCAACTACAACATGCATAACATGGAGCAATCCATTGCTGAGATACATTCCATGCTCAAGACTACTGAGTTGATTTTGGGGACCAAGTTTAAGAATGATCTAGAAGTAACCAATGATGGTAGTGAAAATAGAAAGAGGCACAGTGGAAAGGGAAATGGTAAAATCGATCCTATCCAAGACGTGCCTAAGGGTAATGGAGTCAAACAAAGGGTCAAGAAGGTGAAGCCAAACAAGGCAAGGACCGAGAAACAGTGTCTTGGTTGTGGCTAGGTTCAAAGGGTAGGAGGCCATGCTTGCTCCTCTGTTGACTTGACCAACTTCTAGGTACTCGCTTTCTACTTGTAAAGTTTATTACGAGTAACTCAACTTTAGCAATCGTTTATTGCGTGAGGTGATGGAAAGTGAGATGGCCTAACATGAGATAATGATAACCCATGAGCACCAAGTTTATAATTCAGTATTTTTCGTTTGGATTCTGGTAAAACAATTTTTATTTTTTTGGATTATTTTTATTCGTGCTAAAACTCGTTTTTGTGGTTTTATCAAATTATGAATCCATAGTTGAATTATATTATGTGTGCATTACACTAGTCAAATATATGACTAGATTGTAAGTCAAGTTTTGACTTACTAATAATCTCATGATTTATATTTGTTTGATTGTTGAATGAATGATAATATCTTAGAAGCTCAATTACTTAGATACTAGAAATTAAAAAGTTTTTCTAATACAAGTTTTTAAGAGATCTATGGAAAGATCAAGTTCAAAGCTTATTGAACTGAGTTAAAACATCTTAAGTAATAATCATCACTTATGATAGTACGTTTTAAAGCACTGGTAGTATTAATATATTATGATTAAATTGGATATAATCAAGATAGACTTTAAGAGTATTATTACAAGTGGTTCATACTTGTAATAAATACAATATTTAATCAAGTCATAATTCCCTAATAGAAATGTTGGACATTTCTGAAAAAATAAAGTTCTTAAAATATACTAAAGTATTTAAGAATTGGAAGTGTCATCTCAAGTGTTTTATACTTGTTAGATACAGTGATCAATCAAAGTTGAGCCTTGAGCCTTGAGACTTGAGCCTTGATCCTTGAGCCTTGAGCCTTGAGCCTTGAGCCTTGAGCCTTGACCCTTGAGCCTTGAGCCTTGAGCCTTGAGCCTTGAGCCTTGAGCCTTGAGCCTTGAACCTTGAGCCTTGAGCCTTGAACCTTGAGAGTTGAAATTTCAGCCTTGAGCGTTGAGCCTTGAGACTTGAGCCTTGAGCGTTGAGCCTTGAGCCTTTGAGCATTGAGCCTTGAGCGTTGAGGGTTGAACCTTTAGCCTTGACGCTTGAGCCTTGACCACTGAGCCTTGACTCTTGAGCCTTGACCCTTGAGCCTTGAGTGGTTAGTCTTGAGCTATGAGCCTTGAGCCTTAAGTCTTGAGCCTTGATACTTGGGCCTTGAGGCTTGAGCCTTGAGCCTTTAACCTTGAACCTTGAGCCTTGAGCCTTGAGCCTTGAGGCTAGGGCCTTGAGACTTGAGCCTTGAGCATTGAGCCTTGAGCCTTGAGCCTTGAGCATTTGGCCTTGACTTTTGAGCCTTGACCCCTGAGTCATGAGCCTTGAGCCTTAAGCCTTGAGCCTTGAGCCTTGAGCCTTGAGCCTTGGGCCTTGGGCCTTGGGCCTTGGGCCTTGAGCCTTGAGCCTTGCGCCTTTAGCCTTGAGCATTAATCCTTGAGCCTTGAGCCTTGAGCCTTGAGCCTTGAGCCTTGAGCCTTGACATTGAGCCTTGAGCCTTGAGCCTTGAGCCTTGATACTTTAGCCTTGAGCCTTAAGCCTTGAGCCTTGAGCCTTGAACCTTGAGCCTAGAACCTTGACCCTTGATCCGTGAGACTTGAACCTTGAGCCTTAACCCTTAAGTCTTGAGTGTTTAGCCTTGAGCCTTGAACCTTGAGCCTTGATCCATGAGCTTTGAGCCTTGAGCCTTGATCCTTGAGCCTAGATCCTTGAGCCTTGAGCCTTGAGCCTTGAGCCTTGACATTGTGCCTTGAGCCTTGAGCCTTGAGCCTTGATACTTGAGCCTTGAGCCTTAAGCCTTGAGCCTTGAGCCTTGAGCCTTGAGCCTTGAACCTTGAGCCTTGAACCTTGAGCCTTGATCCGTGAGACTTGAACCTTGAGCCTTAACCCTTGAGCCTTGAGTGTTTAGCCTTGAGCCATGAACCTTGAGCCTTGATCCATGAGCCTTGAGCGTTGATCCTTGAGCCTTGAGCCTTGAGCCTTGATCCTTGAGCCTAGAGCCTTAATCCTTGATCCTTGAGCCTTGAGCCTTGAGCCTTGAGCCTTGCGCTTTAAGCCTTGAGCCTTGAGCATTTAGCCTTGAATTTGAGCCTTGACCCTTGAGGCGTGACCCTTGAGCCGTGACCCTTGAGCATTGAACCTTGAACCTTTAGCGTTGACCCTTGAGCCGTGAGCCTTGAACCTCGAACTTTGAACCTTGAGCCTTGAGCCTTGATCCTTGAGCCTTGAGCCTTGAGCCTTGAGCCTTGAGCCTTGAGCCTTGAGCCTTGAGCCTTGAGCCTTGAGCGTTGATCCTTAAGTCTTGAACCTTGAGCCTTGAGCCTTGATCCTTGAGCCTCGAGCCATAACCTTTGAGCTTTGACCCTTGAGCCTTCGGCCTTGAGCCTTGGAACTTGATCATTTAGCCTTGACATTTGAGCCTTGACCCTTGAGTCGTAACCCTTGAGCTTGGAGCTTTGAACTTTGAACCTTGAGCCTCAAGCCTTGAGCATTGAGCCTTGAGCCAAGAGGCTGGAGCCTTGAGCCTTGATCCTTGTGCCTTGATCCATGAGCCTTGAACCTTGAGCCTTGTTCCTTGAGCCTTGAGCCTTGAGCCTTGAGCCTTGAGCCTTGAGCCTTGAGCCTTGCGCCTTGCGCCTTGAGCGTTGCGCCTTGAGCCTTGAGCCTTGAGCCTTGAGCCTTTAGCCTTGAATTTTGAGCCTTAACCCTGGAGCCGTGACCCTAGAGCCTTGGGCTTTGAACCTTGAACCTTGAGCCCTGACCCTTGAGTCGTGACCCTTGAGCCTTGAACTTTGAGCCTTGAGCCTTGGGCCTTGAGCCTTGAGCCTTAAGCCTTTGAGCCTTGAGCCTTGAGCCTTGAGCCTTGAGCCTTGAGCCTTGAGCCTTAAGCCTTGAGCCTTGAGCCTTGAGCCTTGAGCATTGAGCCTTGAGCCTTGAGCCTTGAGCCTTGAGCCTTGAGCCTTGAGCCTTGAGCCTTGACTCTTGAGCCTTGAGCATTGACTCTTGAACGTTGAACATTGAGCCATAAACCTTGACCCTTGAGACTTGAACCTAGAGCCTTAAGCCTTATGCCTTGAGCCTTGAGCATTGAGCCTTGGGCCTTTGAGCCTTGAGCCTTGAGCGTTGATCCTTGAGCGTTGATCCTTGAGCATTCAGCTCTGAGCCTTGAACCTTTAGCCTTGACGCTTGAGCCTTGACCAATGAGTCTTGACTCTTGAGCCTTGACCCTTGAGCCCTGAGCGTTGAGTCTTGAGCCTTTGAGCCTTGAGCCTTTGGCCTTGAGCCTTGAGCTTTAAGCCTTGAGCCTTGATCCTTGATCCTTGAGCCTTGAGCCTTGAGCCTTGCGCCTTGAATTTTGAGCCTTGACCCTTGAGCCGTGAGCCTTGAGCCTTGAGCTTTGAACCTTGAACCTAGAGCCTTAACCCTTGAACCGTGACCCTTGAGCCTTGAACGTTGACCCTTAAGCCTTGAGCCTTGAGCCTTGAGCCTTGAGCGTTGAGCCTTGAGCCTTGAGCCTTGAGCCTTGAGGCTTGAGCTTTGAGCCTTGAGCCTTGAGCCTTGAGCCTTGAGCCTTGAGCCTTGAGCCTTGAGCCTTGAGCCTTGAGCCTTGAGCCTTGAGCGTTGAGCATTGAGCCTTGAGCCTTGAGCCTTGAGGCTTGAGCTTTGAGCCTTGAGCCTTGAGCCTTGAGCCTGGAGCCTTGAGCCTTGAGCCTTGAGCCTTGAGCCTTGAGCCTTGAGCCTTGAGCCTTGAGCCTTGAGCCTTGAGCCTTTAATTTTGAGCCTTGACCCTTGAGCCGTGACCCTTGAGCCTTCAGCTTTGAACCTTGAGCCTTGACCCTTGAGTCGTGACCCTTGAGCCTTGAACTTTGAGCCTTGAGCCTTGAGCCTTGAGCCTTAGCCTTGAGCCTTGAGCCTTGAGCCTTGAGCCTTGACCCTTGAGCCTTGACTCTTGAGCCTTGACCCTTGACCCTCGAGCCTTGAGCGTTGAGCCTTGAGCGTTGATCCTTGAGCGTAGAGCTCTGAGCCTTGAACCTTTAGCCTTGACGCTTGAGCCTTGACCATTGAGCCTTGACTCTTGAGCCTTGACCCTTGAGTCCCGAGCATTGAGTCTTGAGCCTTTGAGCCTTGAGCCTTTGGCCTTGGGTAATGAGCCTTGAGCCTTGAGCCTTGAGCCTTGACTGCTGAGCCTTGACCCTTGAGCCGGGACTCTTAAGCCGTGACCCTTGAGCCTTGAGCTTTGAACCTTGACCCTTGAGCCTTGACACTTGAGTCATGACCCTTGAGCCTTGAACTTTGAACCTTGAATCTTGACCCTTGACCCTTTTGCCTTAAGCCTTTATCCTTGAGCCTTGAGCCTTGAGGCTTGAGCCTTAATCCTTGAGCCTTGAGGCTTGATCCTTGAGCCTTGAGGCTTGAGCCTTGAGGCTTGAGCCTTGAGTCTGGAGCCTTGAGCCTTGAGCCTTGAGCCTTGAGCCTTAAGCATTGAGCCTTGAGCCTTGAGCCTTGAGCCTTGAGCGGTTGGGCCTTGAGCCTTGAACCTTGAGCCTTGATCCCTGACCCTTGAGACTCGAGCCTTGAGCCTTGAGCCTGGAGCCTTGACCCTTGATCCTTGACCCTTGATACTTAAACCTTGAGCCTTGAGCCTTGGGCCTTGAGCCTTGCACCTGGACCCTTGATTCCTGACCCTTGAGACTTGAGCCTTGAGTCTTGAGCCTTGAACTTTGAGCCTTCAGCCTTGATCCTTGAACCTTGAGCCTTGATCCATGAGCCTTGAGGCTTGAGCCTTGATCCTTGAGCCTTGAGCCTTGAGCCTTGAGCCATGCGCCTTTGAGCCTTGAGCCTTGAGCCTTGAGCCTTGAGCCATGAGCCTTGAGCCTTGAATTTTGAGCCTTGACCCTTGAGCCGTGACCCTTGAGCCTTGACCCTTGAGTCGTGACCCTTGAGCCTTGAACTTTGAGCCTTGAGCCTTGAGCCTTGAGCCTTGAGCCTTGAGCCTTGAGCCTTGAGCCTTGAGCCTTGAGCCTTGAGCCTTGAGCCTTGAGCCTTGAGCCTGGAGCCCTGAGGCTTGATCCTTGAGCCTTGAGGCTTGAGGCTTGAGGCTTGCGCCTTGAGTCTTGAGCCTTGAGCCTTGAGCCTTGAGCCTTAAGCATTGAGCCTTGACCCTTGAGCTGTGACCTTTAAGCCGTGACCCTTGAGCCTTGAGCTTTGAACCCTGAACCTTGAGCCTTGAGCCGTGACCCTTGAGCCTTTAGCTTTGAACCC
Organism: Calendula officinalis; assembly: GCA_963853835.1. Lineage (NCBI taxonomy): Eukaryota > Viridiplantae > Streptophyta > Magnoliopsida > Asterales > Asteraceae > Calendula > Calendula officinalis. The sequence continues at coordinate 19,779,156 of OY970834.1, read as the reverse complement.
TAAACATTGAACCTTGAACCTTGACCCTCCAGCCTTGAGCCTTGAGCCGTGACCCTTGAGCCTTGAGCTTTGAACCCTAAACCTTGAACCTTGAACCTTGACCCTTGAGCCTTGAGCCTTGAGCCTTGAGCGTTGAGCGTTGAGCGTTGAGCCTTGAGCCTTGAGCCTTGAGGCTTGAGCCTTGAGCCTTGAGCCTTGAGCCTTGAGCCTTGAGCCTTGACCCTTGAGCCTTGAGCCTTGAGCCTTGAGCCTTGAGCCTTGAGCCTTGAGCCTTGAGCCTTGAGCCTTGAGCCTTGACCCTTTAGCCTTTAATTTTGAGCCTTGAGCCTTGACCCTCGAGCCTTGAGCGTTGAGCCTTGAGCGTTGATCCTTGAGCGTAGAGCTCTGAGCCTTGAACCTTTAGCCTTGACGCTTGAGCCTTGACCATTGAGCCTTGACTCTTGTGCCTTGACCCTTGAGTCCTGAGCATTGAGTCTTGAGCCTTTGAGCCTTGAGCCTTTGGCCTTGGGTAATGAGCCTTGAGCCTTGAGCCTTGAGCCTTGACTGCTGAGCCTTGACCCTTGAGCCGGGACTCTTAAGCCGTGACCCTTGAGCCTTGAGCTTTGAACCTTGACCCTTGAGCCTTGACCCTTGAGCCATGACCCTTGAGCCTTGAACTTTGAACCTTGAATCTTGACCCTTGACCCTTTTTCCTTAAGCCTTTAGCCTTCAGCCTTGAGCCTTGAGGCTTGAGCCTTAATCCTTGAGCCTTGAGGCTTGATCCTTGAGCCTTGAGGCTGGAGGCTTGAGCCTTGAGTCTTGAGCCTTGAGCCTTGAGCCTTGAGCCTTGAGCCTTGAGCCTTAAGCATTGAGCCTTGACCCTTGAGCCGTGACCCTTAAGCCGTGACCCTTGAGCCTTGAGCTTTGAACCCTGAACCTTGAGCCTTGAGCCTTGAGCCGTGACCCTTGAGCCTTGAGCTTTGAACCTTAAACCTTGAACCTTGAACCTTGACCCTTGAGCCTTGAGCCTTGAGCCTTGAGCCTTGAGCGTTGAGCATTGAGCCTGGAGCCTTGAGCCTTGAGCCTTGAGGCTTGAGCGTTGAGCGTTGAGCCTTGAGCCTTGAGCCTTAAGCCTTGAGCCTTGAGCCTTGAGCCTTGAGCCTTGAGCCTTGAGCCTTGAGCCTTGAGCCTTGAGCCTTGACCCTTTAGCCTTTAATTTTGAGCCTTGACCCTTGAGCCTTGAGCCTTAAGCCTTAAGCCTTGAGCCCTGAGCCTTTAATTTTGAGCCTTGACCCTTGAGCCGTGACCCTTGAGCCTTGACCCTTGAGTCGTGACCCTTGAGCCTTGAACTTTGAGCCTTGAGCCTTGAGCCTTGAGCCTTGAGCCTTGAGCCTTGAGCCTTGAGCCTTGAGCCTTGAGCCTTGAGGCTTGATCCTTGAGCCTTGAGGCTTGAGGCTGGAGGCTTGAGCCTTGAGTCTTGAGCCTTGAGCCTTGAGCCTTGAGCCTTAAGCATTGAGCCTTGACCCTTGAGCTGTGACCCTTAAGCCGTGACCCTTGAGCCTTGAGCTTTGAACCCTGAACCTTGAGCCTTGAGCCTTGAGCCGTGACCCTTGAGCCTTGAGCTTTGAACCCTAAACCTTGAACCTTGAACCTTGACCCTTGAGCCTTGAGCCTTGAGCGTTGAGCATTGAGCCTTGAGCCTTGAGCCTTGAGCCTTGAGCCTTGAGGCTTGAGCCTTGAGCCTTGAGCCTTGAGCCTTGAGCCTTGAGCCTTGAGCCTTGAGCCTTGAGCCTTGAGCCTTGAGCCTTGAGCCTTGAGCCTTGACCCTTGAGTCGTGACCCTTGAACCTTGAGCCTTGACCCTTGAGTCGTGACCCTTGAGCCTTGAGCCTTGAGGCTTGATCCTTGAGCCTTGAGGCTTGAGGTTGGAGGCTTGAGCCTTAAGTCTTGAGCCTTGAGCCTTGAGCCTTAAGCATTGAGCCTTGACCCTTGAGCTGTGACCCTTGAGCCGTGACCCTTGAGCCTTGAGCTTTGAACCCTGAACCTTGAGCCTTGAGCCTTGAGCCGTGACCCTTGAGCCTTGAGCTTTGAACCCTAAACCTTGAACCTTGAACCTTGAGCCTTGAGCCTTGAGCCTTGAGCGTTGAGCATTGAGCCTTGAGCCTTGAGCCTTGAGCCTTGAGCCTTGAGCCTTGAGGCTTGAGCCTTGAGCCTTGAGCCTTGAGCCTTGAGCCTTGAGCCTTGAGCCTTGAGCCTTGAGCCTTGAGCCTTGAGCCTTGAGCCTTGAGCCTTGAGCCTTGAGCCTTGATCCTTGAGCCTTGAGCCTTGAGCCTTGAGCCTTGAGCCTTGACCCTTTAGCCTTTAATTTTGAGCCTTGACCCTTGAGCCTTGAGCCTTGAGCCTTGAGCCTTGAGCCTTGAGCCTTTAATTTTGAGCCTTGACCCTTGAGCCGTGACCCTTGAGCCTTGAGCTTTGAACCTTGAGCCTTGAACCTTGAGTCGTGACCCTTGAGCCTTGAACTTTGAGCCTTGAGCCTTGAGCCTTGACCCTTGACCCTTGAGCCTTGACTCTTGAGCCTTGACCCTTGACCCCTCGAGCCTTGAGCGTTGAGCCTTGAGCGTTGATCCTTGAGCGTAGAGCTCTGAGCCTTGAACCTTTAGCCTTGACGCTTGAGCATTGACCATTGAGCCTTGACTCTTGAGCCTTGACCCTTGAGTCCTGAGCATTGAGTCTTGAGCCTTTGAGCCTTGAGCCTTTGGCCTTGGGTAATGAGCCTTGAGCCTTGAGCCTTGACTGCTGAGCCTTGACCCTTGAGCCGGACTCTTAAGCCGTGACCCTTGAGCCTTGAGCTTTGAACCTTGACCCTTGAGCCTTGACCCTTGAGCCATGACCCTTGAGCCTTGAACTTTGAACCTTGAATCTTGACCCTTGACCCTTTTGCCTTAAGCCTTAAGCCTTTAGCCTTGAGGCTTGAGGCTTGAGCCTTAATCCTTGAGGCTTGAGGCTTGATCCTTGAGCCTTGAGGCTTGAGGCTTGAGCCTTGAGTCTTGAGCCTTGAGCCTTGAGCCTTGAGCCTTAAGCCTTGAGCCTTGAGCCTTGAGCCTTGAGCGTTGGGCCTTGAGCCTTGAACCTTGAACCTTGAGCCTTGATCCCTGACCCTTGAGACTCGAGCCTTGAGCCTTGAGCCTGGAGCCTTGACCCTTGATCCTTGACCCTTGATACTTAAACCTTGAGCCTTGAGCCTTGGGGCTTGAGCCTTGCACCTGGACCCTTGATTCCTGACCCTTGAGACTTGAGCCTTGAGTCTTGAGCCTTGAACTTCGAGCCTTCAGCCTTGATCCTTGAACCTTGAGCCTTGATCCATGAGCCTTGAGGCTTGAGCCTTGATCCTTGAGCCTTGAGCCTTGAGCCTTGAGCCTTTCACCTTTGAGCCTTGAGCCTTGAGCCTTGAGCCTTGAGCCTTGAGCCTTGAGCCTTGAGCCTTGAGCCTTGAATGTTGAGCCTTGACCCTTGAGCCGTGACCCTTAAGCCGTGACCCTTGAGCCTTGAGCTTTGAACCCTGAACCTTGAACCTTGAGCCTTGAGCCGTGACCCTTGAGCCTTGATCTTTGAACCCTAAACCATGAACCTTGAACCTTGAGCCTTGATCCTTGAGCCTTGAACTTTGAACCTTGAGCCTTGAGCCTTGAGCCTTGAGCCTTGAGCCTTGAGCCTTGAGCCTTGAGCCTTGAGCCTTGATCCTTGTGCCTTGATCCATGAGCCTTGAGCCTTGATCCTTGAGCCTTGAGCCTTGAGCCTTGAATTTTGAGCCTTGACCCTTGAGCCGTGACCCTTGAACCCAGAACCTTGAGCCTTGACCCTTGGGCCGTGACCCTTGAGCCTTGAGCTTTGAACCTTGAACCTTAACCCTTTAGCCTTGAGCCTTTAGCCTTGATCCTTGAGCCTTGAGGCTTGAGCCTTGAGGCTTGAGGATTGAGCCTTGAGCTTTGAGCCTTGAGCCTTGAGCCTTGAGCCTTGAGCTTTGAGCCTTGAGCCTTGATCCTTGAGCCTTGAGCCTTGAGCCTTGAGCCTTGAGCCTTGAGCCTTGAGCCTTGAGCCTTGAGCCTTGAGCCTTGAGCCTTGAGCATTGGGCCTTGAGCCTTGATCCCCGACCCTTGAGACTCGAGCCTTGAGCCTTGAGCCTGGAGCCTTGACCCTTGATCCTTGACCCTTGATAATTGAACCTTGAGCCTTGAGCCTTGGGCCATGAGCCTTGAAACTGGACCCTTGATCCCTGACCCTTGAGACTTGAGCCTTGATTCTTTAGCCTTGAGCTTTGAGCCTTGGGCCTTGAGCCTTGAACCTTTAGCCTTGATCCATGAGCCTTGATCCTTGAGCCTTGAGCCTTGAGTCTTGAGCCTTAAGCCTTGAGTCTTGAACCTTTAGCCTTGAATTTTGAGCCTTGACCCTTGAGCCGTATCACTTCAGCCGTGACCCTTGAGCTTTGAACCTTGAACCTTGACCCTTGACCCTTGAGTCGTGACTCTTGAGCCTTGAAAATTGAACCTTGAACCTTGAGCCTTGATCCTTGAGCCTTGAGCCATGAGCCTTGAGCCTTGAGCCTTGAGCATTGAGCCTTGAACCTTGAGCCTTGAGTCTTGAGCCTTGAGCCTTGAGCCTTGAGCCTTGAGCCTTGTGTCTTGAGCCTTGAGCCTGGAGCCTTGAGTCTTGAGCATTGAGCCTTGAGGTTTGAGCCTTGAGCCTTTAGTCTTGAGCCTTGAGCCTTGAGCCTTGAGCCTTGAGCCTTGAGCCTTGAGCCTTGAGCCTTGAGCCTTGAGCCTTGAGCCCTGAGCCTTGAGTCTTGAGCCTTTGAGCGTTGAGCCTTGAGCCTTGAGCCTTGACCCTTGAGCCGTGACCCTTGAGCCGTGACCCTTGAGCCTTGAGCTTTGAACCCTGAACCTTGAGCCTTGAGCCTTGAGCCGTGACCCTTGAGCCTTGAACTTTGAACCTTGACCCTTGACCCTTGACCCTTGAGCCTTGAGCCTTGAGCCTGGAGCCTTGAGCCTTGAGTCTTGAGCCTTGAGCCTTGAGCCTTGAGCCCTGAGCCTTAAGCCTTGGGCCTTGAGCCTTGAGCCTTGCGCCTTTAGCCTTGCGCCTTTAGCCTTGAGCCTTGAGCCTTGAGCCTTGAGCCTTGAGCCTTGAGCCTTGAGCCTTGAGCCTTGAGCCTCGAGCCTCGAGCCTCGAGCCTCGAGCCTTGAGCCATGAGACTTGAGCCTTGAGCCTTGACCTGTGTCTTGAGCCTTGAGCCTTGATACTTGAGCCTTAAGCATTGCGCCTTAAGCCTTGAGCCTTGAGCCATGAGCCTTGAGCCTTGAGCCTTGAGCCTTGAACCTTGAGCCTTAAGCCTTGAGCCTTGAGGCTTGAACCTTAAGCCTTTATCCCTGACCCTTGAGACTGGAGCCTTGAGCCTTGACCCTTGACCATTGAAACTTCACCCTTGATCCTTGACCCTTGAGATTTGAACCTTGAGCCTTGAGCGTTGAGCCTTAAGCCTTGATCCTTGAGCCTTGAGCCTTGATCCTTGAGCCTTGACTATTGAGCCTTGAGCCTTGAGCGTTGAGCCTTGATCCTTGAGCGTTGAGCGTTGAGCCTTAATCCTTGAGCGTTGAGCGTTGAGCCTTGAGCCTTGAGCCTTGAGCCTTGAATTTTGAGCCTTGACCCTTGAGCCGTGACCCTTGAGCCTTGAGCTTTGAACCCAGAACCTTGAGCCTTGACCCTTGGGCCGTGACCCTTGAGCCTTGAGCATTGAACCTTGAACCTTGAACCTTAACCATTTAGCCTTGAGCCTTTAGCCTTGATCCTTGAGCCTTGAGGCTTAAGCCTTAAGCCTTGAGGCTTGAGGCTTGAGGCTTGAGGATTGAGCCTTGAGCGTTGAGCCTTGAGCCTTGAGCCTTGAGCTTTGAGCCTTAAGCCTTGAGCCTTGAGCCTTGAGCCTTGAGCCTTGAGCCTTGAGCGTTGGGCCTTGAGCCTTGATCCCCGACCCTTGAGACTAGAGCCTTGAGCCTTGAGCCTGGAGCCTTGACCCTTGATCCTTGACCCTTGATAATTGAACCTTGAGCCTTGAGCCTTGGGCCATGAGCCTTGAAACTGGACCCTTGATCCCTGACCCTTGAGACTTGAGCCTTGATTCTTTAGCCTTGAGCATTGAGCCTTGGGCCTTGAGCCTTGAACCTTTAGCCTTGATCCATGAGCCTTGATCCTTGAGCCTTGAGCCTTGAGCCTTGAATCTTGAGCCTTAAGCCATGAGTCTTGAACCTTTAGCCTTGAATTTTGAGCCTTGACCCTTGAGCCGTATCCCTTCAGTCGTGACCCTTGAGCTTTGAACCTTGAACCTTGACCCTTGACCCTTGAGTCGTGACTCTTGAGCCTTGAAAATTGAACCTTGAACCTTGAGCCTTGATCCTTGAGCCTTGACCCATGAGCCTTGAGCCTTGAGCCTTGAACCTTGAGCCTTGAACCTTGAGCCTTGAGTCTTGAGCCTTGAGCCTTGAGCCTTGAGCCTTGAGCCTTGTCTCTTGAGCCTTGAGCCTGGAGCCTTGAGCCTTGAGCATTGAGCCTTGAGGTTTGAGCCTTGAGCCTTGAGCCTTGAGCCTTGAGTCTTGAGCCTTTGAGCCTTGAGCCTTGAGCCTTGAGCCTTGAGCCTTGAGCCTTGAGCCTGGAGCCTTGAATTTTGAGCCTTGACCCTTGAGCCGTGACCCTTGAGCCGTGACCCTTGAGCCTTGAGCTTTGAACCCTGAACCTTGAGCCTTGAGCCTTGAGCCGTGACCCTTGAGCCTTGAACTTTGAACCTTGAACCTTGACCCTTGACCCTTGAGCCTTGAGCCTTGACCCTTGAGCCTTGAGCCTTGAGCCTTGAGCCTTGAGCCTTGAGCCTTGAGCCTTGAGCCTTGAGCCTTGAGCCTTGAGCCTTGAGCCTTGAGCCTTGGGCCTTGAGCCTTGAGCCTTGCGCCTTGCACCTTTAGCCTTGTGCCTTTAGCCTTGAGCCTCGAGCCTTGAGCCTTGAACCTTGAGCCTCGAGCCTCGACCCTTGAGCCTTGAGACTTGAGCCTTGAGCCTTGAGCCTTGACCTTGTGTCTTGAGCCTTGAGCCTTGATACTTGAGCCTTAAGCATTGCGCCTTAAGCCTTGAGCCTTGAGCCTTGAGCCTTGAGCCTTGAGCCTTGAGCCTTGAGCCTTGAACCTTGAGCCTTGATCCTTAAGCCTTGAGCCTTGAGGCTTGACCCTTAAGCCTTTATCCCTGACCCTTGAGACTGGAGCCTTGAGCCTTGACCCTTGAAACTTCACCCTTGATCCTTGACCCTTGAGATTTGAACCTTGAGCCTTGAGCGTTGAGCCTTGAGCCTTGAGCCTTGATCCTTGAGCCTTGACTATTGAGCCTTGAGCCTTGAGCGTTGAGCCTTGATCCTTGAGCGTTGAGCGTTGAGCGTTGAGCGTTGAGCCTTGATCCTTGAGCGTTGAGCGTTGAGCCTTGAGCCTTGAATTTTGAGCCTTGACCCTTGAGCCGTGACCCTTGAGTCGTGACCCTTGAGCCTTGAGCTTTGAACCCAGAACCTTGAGCCTTGACCCTTGGGCCGTGACCCTTGAGCCTTGAGCTTTGAACCTTGAACCTTGAACCTTAACCCTTTAGCCTTGAGCCTTTAGCCTTTAGCCTTGATCCTTGAGCCTTGAGGCTTAAGCCTTAAGCCTTGAGGCTTGAGCCTGGAGGCTTGAGGATTGAGCCTTGAGCTTTGAGCCTTGAGCCTTGAGCATTAAGCCTTGAGCGTTGAGCCTTGAGCCTTGAGCCTTGAGCCTTGAGCCTTGAGCCTTGGGCCTTGAGCGTTGGGCCTTGAGCCTTGATCCCCGACCTTTGAGACTCGAGCCTTGAGCCTGGAGCCTTGACCCTTGATCCTTGACCCTTGATACTTGAACCTTGAGCCTTGAGCCTTGGGCCATGAGACTTGAGCCTTGATTCTTGAGCCTTGAGCTTTGAGCCTTGAGCCTTGAGCCTTGAACCTTGAGCCTTGATCCATGAGCCTTTATCCTTGAGCCTTGAGCGTTGAGCCTTGAGCCTTAAGTCTTGAGTCTTGAACCTTTAGCCTTGAATTTTGAGCCTTGACCCTTGAGCCGTATCCCTTCAGCCGTGACCCTTGAGCTTTGAACCTTGAACCTTGACCCTTGACCCTTGAGTCGTGACTCTTGAGCCTTGAACATTGAACCTTGAACCTTGAGCCTTGAGCCTTGAGCCTTTAGCCTTGAGCCTTGAGCCTTGAGCCTTGAGCCTTGAGCCTTGAGCCTTGAGCCTTGAGCCTTGAGCCTTGAGCCTTGAGCCTTGAGCCTTGAGCGTTGAACCTTGAGCCTTGAGTCTTGAGCCTTGAGCCTTGAGCCTTGAGCCTTGAGCCTTGATCCTTGTGCCTTGATCCATGAGCCTTGAGCCTTGATCCTTGAGCCTTGAGCCTTGAGCCTTGAATTTTGAGCCTTGACCCTTGAGCCTTGAGCTTTGAACCCAGAACCTTGAGCCTTGACCCCTGGGCCGTGACCCTTGAGCCTTGAGGTTTGAACCTTGAACCTTGAACCTTAACCCTTTAGCCTTGAGCCTTTAGCCTTGATCCTTGAGCCTTGAGGCTGGAGCCTTGAGGCTTGAGGATTGAGCCTTGAGCTTTGAGCCTTGAGCCTTGAGCCTTGAGCCTTGAGCCTTGAGCCTTGAGCCTTGAGCCTTGAGCCTTGAGCCTTGAGCCTTGAGCCTTGAGCCTTGAGCCTTGAGCCTTGAGCCTTGAGCGTTGGGCCTTGAGCCTTGATCCCCGACCCTTGATAATTGAACCTTGAGCCTTGAGCCTTGGGCCTTGATCCTTGAGCCTTGAGCCTTGAGCCATGAGCCTTGACCCTTGATCCTTGACCCTTGATAATTGAACCTTGAGCCTTGAGCCTTGGGCCATGAGCCTTGAAACTCGACCCTTGATCCCTGACCCTTGAGACTTGAGCCTTGATTCTTTAGCCTTGAGCTTTGAGCCTTGGGCCTTGAGCCTTGAACCTTTAGCCTTGATCCATGAGCCTTGATCCTTGAGCCTTGAGCCTTGAGTCTTGAGCCTTAAGTCTTGAGTCTTGAACCTTTAGCCTTGAATGTTGAGCCTTGACCCTTGAGCCGTATCCCTTCAGCCGTGACCCTTGAGCTTTGAACCTTGAACCTTGACCCTTGACCCTTGAGTCGTGACTCTTGAGCCTTGAAAATTGAACCTTGAATCTTGAGCCTTGATCCTTGAGCCTTGAGCCATGAGCCTTGAGCCTTGAGCCTTGAGCCTTGAACCTTGAGCCTTGAGTCTTGAGCCTTGAGCCTTGAGCCTTGAGCCTTGTGTCTTGAGCCTTGAGCCTGGAGCCTTGAGCCTTGAGCATTGAGCCTTGAGGTTTGAGCCTTGAGCCTTTAGTCTTGAGCCTTGAGCCTTGAGCCTTGAGCCTTGAGCCCTGAGCCTTGAGTCTTGAGCCTTTGAGCGTTGAGCCTTTGAGCGTTGAGCCTTGAGCCTTGAGCCTTGAGCCTTGAGCCTGGAGCCTTGAATTTTGAGCCTTGACCTTTGAGCCGTGACCCTTGAGCCGTGACCCTTGAGCCTTGAGCTTTGAACCCTGAACCTTGAGCCTTGAGCCTTGAGCCGTGACCCTTGAGCCTTGAACTTTGAACCTTGAACCTTGACCCTTGACCCTTGAGCCTTGAGCCTTGAGCCTTGAGCCTGGAGCCTTGAGCCTTGAGTCTTGAGCCTTGAGCCCTGAGCCTTAAGCCTTGGGCCTTGAGCCTTGAGCCTTGCGCCTTGCGTCTTTAGCCTTGCACCTTTAGCCTTGAGCCTTAAGCCTTGAGCCTTGAGCCTTGAGCCTTGAGCCTTGAGCCTTGATCCTTGAGCCTTGAGCCTTGAGCCTTGAGCCTCGAGCCTCGAGCCTTGAGCCTTGAGACTTGAGCCTTGAGCCTTGACCTGTGTCTTGAGCCTTGAGCCTTGATACTTGAGCCTTAAGCATTGCGCCTTAAGCCTTGAGCCTTGAGCCTTGAGCCTTGAGCCTTGAGCCTTGAGCCTGGAGCCTTGAGCCTTAAGCCTTGAGCCTTGAGGATTGATCCTTAAGCCTTTATCCCTGACCCTTGAGACTGGAGCCTTGAGCCTTGACCCTTGACCATTGAAACTTGAGCCTTGAGCCTTGAGCCTTGAGCCTTGAGCCTTGAGCCTTGAGCCTTGAGCCTTGAGCCTTGAGCCTTGAGCGTTGAACCTTGAGCCTTGAGTCTTGAGCCTTGAGCCTTGAGCCTTGAGCCTTGAGCCTTGAGCCTTGAGCCTTGAGCCTTGAGCCTTGAGCCTTGAGCCTTGATCCTTGTGCCTTGATCCATGAGCCTTGAGCCTTGATCCTTGAGCCTTGAGCCTTGAGCCTTGAATTTTGAGCCTTGACCCTTGAGCCTTGAGCTTTGAACCCAGAACCTTGAGCCTTGACCCTTGGGCCGTGACCCTTGAGCCTTGAGCTTTGAACCTTGAACCTTGAACCTCAACCCTTTAGCCTTGAGCCTTTAGCCTTGATCCTTGAGCCTTGAGGCTTGAGCCTTGAGGCTTGAGGATTGAGCCTTGAGCTTTGAGCCTTGAGCCTTGAGCCTTGAGCCTTGAGCTTTGAGCCTTGAGCCTTGAGCCTTGAGCCTTGAGCCTTGAGCCTTGAGCCTTGAGCCTTGAGCCTTGAGCCTTGAGCCTTGAGCCTTGAGCCTTGAGCCTTGAGCCTTGAGCCTTGAGCCTTGAGCCTTGAGCCTTGAGCCTTGATCCCCGACCCTTGATAATTGAACCTTGAGCCTTGAGCCTTGGGCCTTGATCCTTGAGCCTTGAGCCTTGAGCCTTGAGCCTTGAGCCTTGACCCTTGATCCTTGACCCTTGATAATTGAACCTTGAGCCTTGAGCCTTGGGCCATGAGCCTTGAAACTCGACCCTTGATCCCTGACCCTTGAGACTTGAGCCTTGATTCTTTAGCCTTGAGCTTTGAGCCTTGGGCCTTGAGCCTTGAACCTTTAGCCTTGATCCATGAGCCTTGATCCTTGAGCCTTGAGCCTTGAGTCTTGAGCCTTAAGTCTTGAGTCTTGAACCTTTAGCCTTGAATTTTGAGCCTTGACCCTTGAGCCGTATCCCTTCAGCCGTGACCCTTGAGCTTTGAACCTTGAACCTTGACCCTTGACCCTTGAGTCGTGACTCTTGAGCCTTGAAAATTGAACCTTGAACCTTGAGCATTGATGCTTGAGCCTTGAGCCATGAGCCTTGAGCCTTGAGCCTTGAGCCTTGAGCCTTGAACCTTGAGCCTTGAGCCTTGAGTCTTGAGCCTTGAGCCTTGAGCCTTGAGCCTTGTGTCTTGAGCCTTGAGCCTGGAGCCTTGAGCCTTGAGCATTGAGCCTTGAGGTTTGAGCCTTGAGCCTTTAGTCTTGAGCCTTGAGTCCTTAGCCTTGAGCCTTGAGCCTTGAGCCTTGAGCCTTGAGCCTTGAGCCTTGAGCCTTGAGCCTTGAGCCTTGAGCCCTGAGCCTTGAGTCTTGAGCCTTTGAGCGTTGAGCCTTGAGCCTTGTGCCTGGAGCCTTGAATTTTGAGCCTTGACCCTTGATCCGTGACCCTTGAGCCGTGACCCTTGAGCCTTGAGCTTTGAACCCTGAACCTTGAGCCTTGAGCCTTGAGCCGTGACCCTTGAGCCTTGAACTTTGAACCTTGAACCTTGACCCTTGACCCTTGACCCTTGAGCCTTGAGCCTTGAGCCTTGAGCCTGGAGCCTTGAGCCTTGAGTCTTGAGCCTTGAGCCCTGAGCCTTAAGCCTTGGGCCTTGAGCCTTGAGCCTTGCGTCTTGCGCCTTTAGCCTTGCGCCTTGAGCCTTGAGCCTTGAGCCTTGAGCCTTGAGCCTTGAGCCTTGAGCCTTGAGCCTTGAGCCTTGATCCTTGAGCCTTGAGCCTTGAGCCTTGAGCCTCGAGCCTCGAGCCTTGAGCCTTGAGACTTGAGCCTTGAGCCTTGACCTGTGTCTTGAGCCTTGAGCCTTGATACTTGAGCCTTAAGCATTGCGCCTTAAGCCTTGAGCCTTGAGCCTTGAGCCTTGAGCCTTGAGCCTTGAGCCTTGAACCTTGAGCCTTAAGCCTTGAGCCTTGAGGCTTGATCCTTAAGCCTTTATCCCTGACCCTTGAGACTGGAGCCTTGAGCCTTGACCCTTGACCATTGAAACTTCACCCTTGATCCTTGACACTTGAGATTTGAACCTTGAGCCTTGAGCGTTGAGCCTTGAGCCTTGATCCTTGAGCCTTGAGCCTTGAGCCTTGATCCTTGAGCCTTGACTATTGAGCCTTGAGCCTTGAGCGTTGAGCCTTGATCCTTGAGCGTTGAGCGTTGAGCCTTGATCCTTGAGCGTTGAGCGTTGAGCCTTGAGCCTTGAATTTTGAGCCTTGACCCTTGAGCCGTGACCCTTGAGCCTTGAGCTTTGAACCCAGAACCTTGAGCCTTGACCCTTGGGCCGTGACCCTTGAGCCTTGAGCTTTGAACCTTGAACCTTGAACCTTAACCATTTAGCCTTGATCCTTTAGCCTTGATCCTTGCGCCTTGAGGCTTAAGCCTTAAGCCTTGAGGCTTGAGGCTTGAGGCTTGAGGATTGAGCCTTGAGCGTTGAGCCTTGAGCCTTGAGCCTTGAGCCTTGAGCCTTGAGCTTTGAGCCTTGAGCCTTGAGCCTTGAGCCTTGAGCCTTGAGCCTTGAGCCTTGAGCCTTGAGCCTTGAGCCTTGAGCGTTGGGCCTTGAGCCTTGATCCCCGACCCTTGAGACTCGAGCCTTGAGCCTTGAGCCTGGAGCCTTGACCCTTGATCCTTGACCCTTGATAATTGAACCTTGAGCCTTGAGCCTTGGGCCATGAGTCTTGAAACTGGACCCTTGATCCCTGACCCTTGAGACTTGAGCCTTGATTCTTTAGCCTTGAGCTTTGAGCCTTGAGCCTTGAGCCTTGAACCTTGAGCCTTGATCCATGAGCCTTTATCCTTGAGCCTTGAGCCTTGAGCCTTGAGCCTTAAGTCTTGAGTCTTGAACCTTTAGCCTTGAATTTTGAGCCTTGAGTCTTGAGCCTTGAGCCTTGAGCCTTGAGCCTTGAGCCTTGAGCCTTGAGCCTTGAGCCTTGATCCTTGTGCCTTGATCCATGAGCCTTGAGCCTTTATCCTTGAGCCTTGAGCCTTGAGCCTTGAATTTTGAGCCTTGACCCTTGAGCCGTGACCCTTGAGCCTTGAGCTTTGAACCCAGAACCTTGAGCCTTGACCCTTGGGCCGTGACCCTTGAGCCTTGAGCTTTGAACCTTGAACCTTGAACCTTAACCCTTTAGCCTTGAGCCTTTAGCCTTGATCCTTGAGGCTTGAGCCTTGAGGCTTGAGGATTGAGCCTTGAGCTTTGAGCCTTGAGCCTTGAGCCTTGAGCCTTGAGCTTTGAGCCTTGAGCCTTGAGCCTTGAGCCTTGAGCCTTGAGCCTTGAGCCTTGAGCCTTGAGCCTTGAGCCTTGAGCCTTGAGCCTTGAGCCTTGAGCCTTGAGCGTTGGGCCTTGAGCCTTGATCCCCGACCCTTGATAATTGAACCTTGAGCCTTGAGCCTTGGGCCTTGATCCTTGAGCCTTGAGCCTTGAGCCTTGAGCCTTGAGCCTTGAGCCTTGACCCTTGATCCTTTACCCTTGATAATTGAACCTTGAGCCTTGAGCCTTGGGCCATGAGCCTTGAAACTGGACCCTTGATCCCTGACCCTTGAGACTTGAGCCTTGATTCTTTAGCCTTGAGCTTTGAGCCTTGGGCCTTGAGCCTTGAACCTTTAGCCTTGATCCATGAGCCTTGATCCTTGAGCCTTGAGCCTTGAGTCTTGAGCCTTAAGCCTTGAGTCTTGAACCTTTAGCCTTGAATTTTGAGCCTTGACCCTTGAGCCGTATCCCTTCAGTCGTGACCCTTGAGCTTTGAACCTTGAACCTTGAACCTTGACCCTTGAGTCGTGACTCTTGAGCCTTGAAAATTGAACCTTGAACCTTGAGCCTTGATCCTTGAGCCTTGAGCCATGAGCCTTGAGCCTTGAGCCTTGAGCCTTGAGCATTGAGCCTTTAACCTTGAGTCTTGAGCCTTGAGCCTTGAGCCTTGAGCCTTGAGCCTTGAGCCTTGTGTCTTGAGCCTTGAGCCTGGAGCCTTGAGCCTTGAGCATTGAGCCTTGAGGTTTGAGCCTTGAGCCTTTAGTCTTGAGCCTTGAGCCTTGAGCCTTGAGCCTTGAGCCTTGAGCCTTGAGCCTTGAGCCTTGAGCCTTGAGCCCTGAGCCCTGAGCCTTGAGTCTTGAGCCTTTGAGCGTTGAGCCTTGAGCCTTGAGCCTTGAGCCTGGAGCCTTGAATTTAGAGCCTTGACCCTTGAGCCGTGACCCTTGAGCCGTGACCCTTGAGCCTTGAGCTTTGAACCCTGAACCTTGAGCCTTGAGCCTTGAGCCGTGACCCTTGAGCCTTGAACTTTGAACCTTGACCCTTGACCCTTGACCCTTGACCCTTGAGCCTTGAGCCTTGAGCTTTGAGCCTGGAGCCTTGAGCCTTGAGTCTTGAGCCTTGAGCCTTGAGCCTTGAGCCCTGAGCCTTAAGCCTTGGGCCTTGAGCCTTGAGCCTTGCGCCTTGCGCCTTTAGCCTTGCGCCTTTAGCCTTGAGCCTTGAGCCTTGAGCCTTGAGCCTTGAGCCTTGGGCCTTGAGCCTTGAGCCTTGCGCCTTGCGCCTTTAGCCTTGCGCCTTTAGCCTTGAGCCTTGAGCCTTGAGCCTTGAGCCTTGAGCCTTGAGCCTTGAGACTTGAGCCTTGAGCCTTGACCTGTGTCTTGAGCCTTGAGCCTTGATACTTGAGCCTTAAGCATTGCGCCTTAAGCCTTGAGCCTTGAGCCTTGAGCCTTGAGCCTTGAGCCTTGAACCTTGAGCGTTGAGCCTTAAGCCTTGAGCCTTGAGACTTGAACCTTAAGCCTTTATCCCTGACCCTTGAGACTGGAGCCTTGAGCCTTGACCCTTGACCATTGAAACTTCACCCTTGATCCTTGACCCTTGAGATTTGAACCTTGGGCCTTGAGCGTTGAGCCTTGAGCCTTGATCCTTGAGCCTTGAGCCTTGAGCCTTGATCCTTGAGCCTTGAGTATTGAGCCTTGAGCGTTGAGCGTTGAGCCTTGATCCTTGAGCGTTGAGCGTTGAGCGTTGAGCCTTGATCCTTGAGCGTTGAGCGTTGAGCCTTGACCCTTGAGCCTTGAATTTTGAGCCTTGACCCTTGAGCCGTGACCCTTGAGCCTTGAGCTTTGAACCGAGAACCTTGAGCCTTGACCCTTGGGCCTTGACCCTTGAGCCTTGAGCTTTGAACCTTGAACCTTAACCATTTAGCCTTGATCCTTTAGCCTTGATCCTTGAGCCTTGAGGCTTAAGCCTTAAGCCTTGAGGCTTGAGGCTTGAGGCTTGAGGATTGAGCGTTGAGCGTTGAGCCTTGAGCCTTGAGCCTTGAGCCTTGAGCCTTGAGCCTTGAGCCTTGAGCCTTGAGCCTTGAGCGTTGGGCCTTGAGCCTTGATCCCCGACCCTTAAGACTCGAGCCTTGAGCCTTGAGCCTGGAGCCTTGACCCTTGATCCTTGACCCTTGATAATTGAACCTTGAGCCTTGAGCCTTGGGCCATGAGCCTTGAAACTGGACCCTTGATCCCTGACCCTTGAGACTTGAGCCTTGATTCTTTAGCCTTGAGCTTTGAGCCTTGGGCCTTGAGCCTTGAACCTTTAGCCTTGATCCATGAGCCTTGATCCTTGAGCCTTGAGCCTTGAGCCTTGAATCTTGAGCCTTAAGCCTTGAGTCTTGAACCTTTAGCCTTGAATTTTGAGCCTTGACCCTTGAGCCGTATCCCTTCAGCCGTGACCCTTGACCTTTGAACCTTGAACCTTGACCCTTGACCCTTGAGTCGTGACTCTTGAGCCTTGAAAATTGAACCTTGAACCTTGAGCCTTGATCCTTGAGCCTTGACCCATGAGCCTTGAGCCTTGAGCCTTGAGCCTTGAACCTTGAGCCTTGAGTCTTGAGCCTTGAGCCTTGAGCCTTGAGCCTTGTGTCTTGAGCCTTGAGCCTGGAGCCTTGAGCCTTGAGCACTCAGCCTTGAGCACTGAGCCTTGAGGTTTGAGCCTTGAGCCTTGAGCCTTGAGCCTTGAGCCTTGAGCCTTGAGCCTTGAGCCTTGAGCCTTGAGCCTTGAGCCTTGAGCCTTGAGCGTTGGGCCTTGAGCCTTGATCCCCGACCCTTGATAATTGAACCTTGAGCCTTGAGCCTTGGGCCTTGATCCTTGAGCCTTGAGCCTTGAGCCTTGAGCCTTGAGCCTTGAGCCTTGAGCCTTGAGCCTTGATCCTTTACCCTTGATAATTGAACCTTGAGCCTTGAGCCTTGGGCCATGAGCCTTGAAACTGGACCCTTGATCCCTGACCCTTGAGACTTGAGCCGTGATTCTTTAGCCTTGAGCTTTGAGCCTTGGGCCTTGAGCCTTGAACCTTTAGCCTTGATCCATGAGCCTTGATCCTTGAGCCTTGAGCCTTGAGTCTTGAACCTTTAGCCTTGAATTTTGAGCCTTGACCCTTGAGCCGTATCCCTTCAGCCGTGACCCTTGAGCTTTGAACCTTGAACCTTGAACCTTGACCCTTGAGTCGTGACTCTTGAGCCTTGAAAATTGAACCTTGAACCTTGAGCCTTGATCCTTGAGCCTTGAGCCATGAGCCTTGAGGCTTGAGCCTTGAGCCTTGAGCATTGAGCCTTTAACCTTGAGTCTTGAGCCTTGAGCCTTGAGCCTTGAGCCTTGAGCCTTGAGCCTTGTGTCTTGAGCCTTGAGCCTGGAGCCTTGAGCCTTGAGCATTGAGCCTTGAGGTTTGAGCCTTGAGCCTTTAGTCTTGAGCCTTGAGCCTTGAGCCTTGAGCCTTGAGCCTTGAGCCTTGAGCCTTGAGCCTTGAGCCTTGAGCCTTGAGCCTTGAGCCTTGAGCCCTGAGCCTTGAGTCTTGAGCCTTTGAGCGTTGAGCCTTGAGCCTTGAGCCTTGAGCCTTGAGCCTGGAGCCTTGAATTTAGAGCCTTGACCCTTGAGCCGTGACCCTTGAGCCGTGACCCTTGAGCCTTGAGCTTTGAACCCTGAACCTTGAGCCTTGAGCCTTGAGCCGTGACCCTTGAGCCTTGAACTTTGAACCTTGACCCTTGACCCTTGACCCTTGACCCTTGACCCTTGAGCCTTGAGCTTTGAGCTTTGAGCCTGGAGCCTTGAGCCTTGAGTCTTGAGCCTTGAGCCTTGAGCCTTCAGCCCTGAGCCTTAAGCCTTGGGCCTTGAGCCTTGAGCCTTGCGCCTTGCGCCTAGCCTTGCGCCTTTAGCCTTGAGCCTTGAGCCTTGAGCCTTGAGCCTTGAGCCTTGAGCCTTGAGCCTCGAGCCTCGAGCCTCGAGCCTTGAGACTTGAGCCTTGAGCCTTGACCTGTGTCTTGAGCCTTGAGCCTTGATACTTGAGCCTTAAGCATTGCGCCTTAAGCCTTGAGCCTTGAGCCTTGAGCCTTGAGCCTTGAACCTTGAGCGTTGAGCCTTAAGCCTTGAGCCTTGAGACTTGAACCTTAAGCCTTTATCCCTGACCCTTGAGACTGGAGCCTTGAGCCTTGACCCTTGACCATTGAAACTTCACCCTTGATCCTTGACCCTTGAGATTTGAACCTTGAGCCTTGAGCGTTGAGCCTTGAGCCTTGATCCTTGAGCCTTGAGCCTTGAGCCTTGATCCTTGAGCCTTGAGTATTGAGCCTTGAGCCTTGAGCGTTGAGCCTTGATCCTTGAGCGTTGAGCGTTGAGCGTTGAGCCTTGATCCTTGAGCGTTGAGCGTTGAGCCTTGAGCCTTGAGCCTTGAATTTTGAGCCTTGACCCTTGAGCCGTGACCCTTGAGCCTTGAGCTTTGAACCCAGAACCTTGAGCCTTGACCCTTGGGCCTTGACCCTTGAGCCTTGAGCTTTGAACCTTGAACCTTAACCATTTAGCCTTGATCCTTTAGCCTTGATCCTTGAGCCTTGAGGCTTAAGCCTTAAGCCTTGAGGCTTGAGGCTTGAGGCTTGAGGATTGAGCGTTGAGCGTTGAGCCTTGAGCCTTCAGCCTTGAGCCTTGAGCCTTGCGCCTTGAGCCTTGAGCCTTGAGCCTTGAGCGTTGGGCCTTGAGCCTTGATCCCCGACCCTTAAGACTCGAGCCTTGAGCCTTGAGCCTGGAGCCTTGACCCTTGATCCTTGACCCTTGATAATTGAACCTTGAGCCTTGAGCCTTGGGCCATGAGCCTTGAAACTGGACCCTTGATCCCTGACCCTTGAGACTTGAGCCTTGATTCTTTAGCCTTGAGCTTTGAGCCTTGGGCCTTGAGCCTTGAACCTTTAGCCTTGATCCATGAGCCTTGATCCTTGAGCCTTGAGCCTTGAGCCTTGAATCTTGAGCCTTAAGCCTTGAGTCTTGAACCTTTAGCCTTGAATTTTGAGCCTTGACCCTTGAGCCGTATCCCTTCAGCCGTGACCCTTGACCTTTGAACCTTGAACCTTGACCCTTGACCCTTGAGTCGTGACTCTTGAGCCTTGAAAATTGAACCTTGAACCTTGAGCCTTGATCCTTGAGCCTTGACCCATGAGCCTTGAGCCTTGAGCCTTGAACCTTGAGCCTTGAGTCTTGAGCCTTGAGCCTTGAGCCTTGAGCCTTGTGTCTTGAGCCGTGAGCCTGGAGCCTTGAGCCTTGAGCACTGAGCCTTGAGCACTGAGCCTTGAGGTTTGAGCCTTGAGCCTTGAGCCTTGAGCCTTGAGCCTTGAGCCTTGAGCCTTGAGCCTTGAGCCTTGAGCCTTGAGCCTTGAGCCTTGAGGCTTGAGCCTTGAGCCTTGAGCCTTTGAGCCTTGAGCCTTGAGCCTTGAGCCTTGAGCCTTGAGCCTTGAGCCTTGAGCCTTGAGCCTTGAGCCTTGAGCCTTGAGCCTTGAGCCTGGAGCCTTGAATTTTGAGCCTTGACCCTTGAGCCGTGACCCTTGAGCCGTGACCCTTGAGCCTTGAGCTTTGAACCCTGAACCTTGAGCCTTGAGCCTTGAGCCGTGACCCTTGAGCCTTGAACTTTGAACCTTGAACCTTGAGCCTTGACCCTTGAGCCTTGAGCCTTGAGCCTTGAGCCTTGAGCCTTGAGCCTTGAGCCTTGAGCCTTGAGCCTTGAGCCTTGTGTCTTGAGCCTTGAGCCTTGAGCCTTGAGCCTTGATCCTTGAGCCTTAAGCCTTGGGCCTTGAGCCTTGAGCCTTGCGCCTTGCGCCTTTAGCCTTGCGCCTTTAGCCTTGAGCCTTGAGCCTCGAGCCTCGAGCCTCGAGCCTTGAGCCTTGAGACTTGAGCCTTGAGCCTTGAGCCTTGACCTTGTGTCTTGAGCCTTGAGCCTTGATACTTGAGCCTTAAGCATTGCGCCTTAAGCCTTGAGCCTTGAGCCTTGAGCCTTGAGCCTTGAGCTTTGAGCCTTGAGCCTTGAGCCTTGAGCCTTGAACCTTGAGCCTTGAGCCTTAAGCCTTGAGCCTTGAGGCTTGAACCTTAAGCCTTTATCCCTGACCCTTGAGACTGGAGCCTTGAGCCTTGACCCTTGACCCTTGAAACTTCACCCTTGATCCTTGACCCTTGAGATTTGATCCTTGAGCGTTGAGCGTTGAGCGTTGAACCTTGATCCTTGAGCGTTGAGCGTTGAGCCTTGAGCCTTGAATTTTGAGCCTTGACCCTTGAGCCGTGACCCTTGAGCCGTGACCCTTGAGCCTTGAGCTTTGAACCCAGAACCTTGAGCCTTGACCCTTGGGCCGTGACCCTTGAGCCTTGAGCATTGAACCTTGAACCTTGAACCTTAACCCTTTAGCATTGAGCCTTTAGCCTTGATCCTTGAGCCTTGAGGCTTAAGCCTTAAGCCTTGAGGCTTGAGCCTTGAGGCTTGAGGATTGAGCCTGGAGCTTTGAGCCTTGAGCATTGAGCCTTGAGCCTTGAGCCTTGAGCCTTGAGCCTTGAGCCTGGAGCCTTGAGCCTTGGGCCTTGAGCGTTGGGCCTTGAGCCTTGATCCCCGACTTTTGAGACTCGAGCCTTGAGCCTGGAGCCTTGACCCTTGATCCTTGACCCTTGATACTTGAACCTTGAGCCTTGAGCCTTGAGCCTTGGGCCATAAGCCTTGAAACTGGACCCTTGATCCCTGACCCTTGAGACTTGAGCCTTGATTCTTGAGCCTTGAGCTTTGAGCCTTGAGCCTTGAGCCTTGAACCTTGAGCCTTGATCCATGAGCCTTTATCCTTGAGCCTTGAGCGTTGAGCCTTGAGCCTTAAGTCTTGAACCTTTAGGCTTGAATTTTGAGCCTTGACCCTTGAGCCGTATCCCTTCAGCCGTGACCCTTAAGCTTTGAACCTTGAACCTTGACCCTTGACCCTTGAGTCGTGACTCTTGAGCCTTGAACATTGAACCTTGAACCTTGAGCCTTGAGCCTTGAGCCTTGAGCCTTGAGCCTTGAGCCTTGAGCCTTGAGCCTTGAGCCTTGAGCCTTGAGCCTTGAGCGTTGAACCTTGAGCCTTGAGCCTTGAGCCTTGAGCCTTGAGACTTGAGCCTTGTGTCTTGAGCCTTGAGACTTGAGCCTTGAGCCTTGAGCATTGAGCATTGAGCCTTGAGGCTTGAGCCTTGAGCCTTTA
The DNA here is from genome assembly GCA_963853835.1 of Calendula officinalis. Taxonomy (NCBI): domain Eukaryota; kingdom Viridiplantae; phylum Streptophyta; class Magnoliopsida; order Asterales; family Asteraceae; genus Calendula; species Calendula officinalis. The sequence continues at coordinate 19,758,492 of OY970834.1, read as the reverse complement.
GTCTTGAGCCTTGAGCCTTGAGCCTTGAGCCTTGAGCCTTGAGCCTTGAGCCTTGAGCCTTGAGCCTTGAGCCTTGAGCCTTGAGCCTTGAGCCTTGAGCCTTGCGCCTTGAGCCTTGAGCCATGAGTCTTTAGCCTTTGAGCCTTGAGCCTTGAATTTTGAGCCTTGACCCTTGAGCCGTGACCCTTGAGCCGTGATCCTTGAGCCTTGAGCTTTGAACCCTGAACCTTGAGCCTTGAGCCTTGAGCCGTGACCCTTGAGCCTTGAACTTTGAACCTTGAACCTTGACCCTTGACCCTTGAGCCTTGAGCCTTGAGCCTTGAGCCTTGAGCCTTGAGCCTTGAGCCTTGAGCCTTGAGCCTTGAGCCTTGAGCCTTGAGCCTTGAGCCTTGAGCCTTGAGCCTTGAGCCTTGGGCCTTGAGCCTTGAGCCTTGCGCCTTTAGCCTTGCGCCTTTAGCCTTGAGCCTTGAGCCTTGAGCCTTGAGCCTTGATCCTCGAGGCTTGAGCCTCAAGCCTTGAGCCTTGAGACTTGAGCCTTGAGCCTTGAGCCTTGACCTTGTGTCTTGAGCCTTGAGCCTTGATATTTGAGCCTTAAGCATTGCGCCTTAAGCCTTGAGCCTTGAGCCTTGAGCCTTGAGCCTTGAGCCTTGAGCCTTGAGCCTTGAGCCTTGAGCCTTGAGCCTTGAGCCTTGAACCTTGAGCCTTGAGCCTTAAGCCTTGAGCCTTGGGGCTTGAACCTTAAGCCTTTATCCCTGACCCTTGAGACTGGAGCCTTGAGCCTTGACCCTTGACCCTTGAAACTTGACCCTTGATCCTTGACCCTTGAGATTTGAACCTTGAGCCTTGAGCGTTGAGCCTTGAGCGTTGAGCCTTGAGCGTTGACCCTTGAGCATTGATCCTTGAGCCTTGAGCTTTGACCCTTGAGCCTTGACTATTGAGCCTTGAGCGTTGAGTGCTGAGCCTTGATCCTTGAGCGTTGATCCTTAGGCTTGATCCTTGAGCCTTGATCCATGAGCCTTGAGCCTTGATCCTTTAGCCTTGAGCCATGAGCCATGAGCATTGCGCCTTGAGCATTGAGCCTTTTGCCTTGAGCCTTGAATTTTGAACCTTGACCCTTGAGCCGTGACCCTTGAGCCTTGAGGTTTGAACCTTTAACTTTGAGCCTTCTCCCTTGAGTTGTGACCCTTAAGCCTTGAACTTTGAGCCTTGAGCCTTGAGCCTTGAGACTTGAGCCTTGAGCCTTGAGCTTTGAGCTTTGAGCCTTGAGCCTTGAGCCTTGAGGCTTGAGCCTTGAGACTTGAACCTTGAGCTTTAAGCCTTGACCCTTGAGCGTTGAGCATTGAGCCTTTCAGCCTTGAGCCTTGAGCGTTGATCATTGATCCTTGAGCGTTAATCATTGAGCGGTGAGCTCTGAGCCTTGAACCTTTAGCCTTGACGCTAGAGCCTTGACCATTGAGCCTTGACTCTTGAGCCTTGACCCTTGTGCCCTGAGTGTTGAGCCTTGAGCCTTTGGCCTTGAGCCTTGAGCCTTGAGCCTGAATGGTTTCATTGTAACTGATTGACCACTTGGGTCAACCTCCTAGTATGCTTGGTTCGAACCATACTGACAAGAACATGAACTTTTTCTTGCCGGTTAAACCAACTAGCTAGTTTAATCCCTAAAAGTGGAACTGAGATTAAACTTGATCCTTAAATCCTAAAGGATTATGGGATGTTGGAAATCTAAACTAGATTAACAAGAAAGAAACCTTGTACGAGAAACTTGAACACACACACATACTTGTGGTGTTCGTCGACTAACCAAGAACCCTAGGTTCTTGGTTCGATTTCGTCCAAGGGGAAAGAAGGGAAAAGGATTTTTCCAATTCATACCTTAGATTGCTCAAGATAGATCCACCAGTGATAAACACAATGAGAAGCCCTCTAGATAAGCTCTTGTAATGATCATTGTTCTTCAAGACTTGAAGAACACGATGAACGAAACGAAGAACACGAAGAACACAAGGCTTGTGTTCTTCCCATGTGTATTCGGCCGAAATAGGGAGGAAGGGAGGCCAAAATTTCGTGGCTAGGGTTGAGGGAAAAAGCACCTTTCAAGGAAACCCGAAGCCTTCTATTTATAATAGAAGGACTTTCACTTAGGACCCTTCTAGTTTAATTAAGATTAATTCTTAATTAAACTTATTCTTTTACACAGCCAACCCTTATAGTTTATCTAGTTATTATTGTTGCACTTAATTATTAAATGTCTAGTATTAATACACTAATATATTCGGTATATTATATACACAAAATATTTGTATTTATACTTTTAATAATTAATTATATAATAAACCTTATATAATTTAGACAATAATTTATCCAACACCATATGATTTAATTACTTTAAATCATATTATGGATAATCTATAATTAACACATTGCATATTTACTCAACTAGTAAATGTACAAATACTTGTGTTTATTAGTTAGATAAACTAATCTAGTAATAAGTTGAACTTAACTTAATACTTAACTGATTCATAAATGACTATTATGAATCATTCCTCTTCCAAGTATCATTACATATCTTTCTCGTATTACATGCACTCACTGGTGTGACCTTGAGTGTCCTATAGACATGGACGTGACATCATAGGTTAACTAACTGTGCACATAAATCCAACAGACTCCCACTTGTGCAAGTTCGTAACCTTAGCTTGATGACACTAGTCCTACATCGGCCTTCTAGCAGGCAATACAGGATAACCAACCCATAGAAACTCTTATACCCAGGTATTGTTTAGAAAAACATATTAATAGTGTCGTCTAGTAAAGAACACTCCGTTTTACTTCTTGGGTAACGTGTTAGGTTTATCCCTTGCAGCACGATATTTGTGATAACGAATACGAGCATGGTAGAAATTATCAACTCATGTACTCGAAATCATTTCTTGACCTCTTGATTTAAAACTGTGTGATAACGACAAAGAACAAATCAGTTCGTTGAGCACGGCCGTGCATTTTCAGTTTATCATCATGTCAAGGGACCCATAAATATCTCTCCTAAAAAGGAGGTGCAATTATCATCTTGTTATATTTCGATTCAAAATACAACTTCCTCTGTACCCAGTATAGCCTCGTATGACAATCATATTTCAGACTTCTCTAAGACGAACCAAAGCACATTAGTCATTGTATCCCAAATCAAATACCTCTGGCCTAAGGACAATCCTAGTGAATAATACTTTTGAACTTTTCAACCACGAAGTATTATCACCGTGGTCAATCCAATATTCGTCGAGCTCCAACAGAATATCACCGATATTTGGTTTTCACAAAAACTTGTGTAGCTATCTTCGAAGCATTTTGAATCTACCACAAAATACCGCGATGACGTTAACGTCCCATCAAGGTTCCCACCAAGACGAGTAGTCACGGATTTAAACCTTCTGAATAAAATAACCTTCATTCATGGATATTCTTAAAACATACAAAGTCTGAATAACAATGATACTAATTAATGTATCATTCCTAACTGGACAAAGATACTGAATTTTTACTGGATCATTACTTATCCTTTGAGTTCGTGTTGATTACTTAATGACTTTTATAACCTTAATTGTAACTTTATCACTAAACTAGTCATTCCTATTAAACTAAAGACATAAGATAAGTGTTTGAAAAATACTATTTCTTTCGCCTTTGCTAGATTTTGTTCTTGCAACATTCTAGAACATATTCTAGTCTTGCCTTTTATGCAATTCAGTAAACATAGGAGGATTGGAAAGTAACTCCTTAGTTTCTTGAATTAATAAAATTCTCCTTGTAACTAAAGCCTCTTTTAGTCACTTGATTTGTAGATATATCATTACTAGTTAAAGAAATTTCTTTAAATGATTAACTTATTCACTGGAGTGTGAATATCCTATTAGATTTGCAATAATTAATCACAAGCCTTGTGACCACGCTATTAAGCTTGCAATAATCTAATCAACGATCATTTATCCTTTCTCTTAACTCTTTGGCTAACGAATTGGTAATATCTTGTTAGTAATATCTTACTAACTTTCTTAATTCATTAATACCTTTAATGAATATGTTAGTCATAGCTCCCACTTACTTTTATGGAATATAAGAATTTCTTAAACTGTCACTTTGACTAAGTCAAGACTTTGACTTTCTTGGTCAAAAACTTATAGTTTAATCTTTTAAGAATTTATCAATTATTAAAGTCATCCTTTGGATTTGCGAATATCCAACATTCCTGTTTAGGGAATCATGGCTTTTAATGATCACTGTATCTAACAAGTATAAAACACTTGAGACGATACTTTCAATTCATAAATACTTTAGTATCTTTTAAGGTCTTTATTTAATGCCAAAGTCATTTCTTGGATTTCATAAATATCCCACATTCCTATTAGGGAATTATGACTTGATTAAATATTCTATTCATTACAAGTATGAAACACTTGCAGTAATATCTTTAGTTCTTAAATACTTTAATATAGTTTGACCCTTTTAAGAGTTTATTTAATGCCCAAGTCATTCTTTGGATTTTGCGAATATCCAATATTTTTATTAGGGAATTATGACTTCATTAAATTCCTTTATCACAAGTATGAAACACTTGTAATAATACTCTTAAAGTCTATCTTGATTATATCCAATATAATCATACTATATTAATACTAATGCTTTAAAACGTACTATCATAAGTAATTTATTCTTTACGATGTTTTAACTAAGTTCAATAAACTCTGAACTTGATCTTTTCATAAATCTCTTAAAAACTTGTATTATAAAAACTTTCTAATTTCTAGTATCTAAGTAATTGAGCTTCCAAGTGTTAAGGGAAAAAGCCTTACCCATTTTGATCTTAAGATAACAAGACAGCCTAGACTAGCTTAGAATAGTATCCAGAATAAATTAGCTAAGTCTTGGTCCAATACTGAGTAGACTGTTTTGGTCACTCAGTATCGGGACTCAGTATTGACATCCAATACTGACTAAACATTTCCATGTTTACTTGGCCAGATCAAATCCCTTTGATCTCGGCCACTTTCCTTTTATAAGTCCTCTCATTACTCCTTGCCTACTTTGTAAGATCTCTATATCATTATAAATAGAGATCACTTGGCAAAGGAGTACTCACCAATTCACTTTACACTTTCATATCTTATTGTAATTGATAAGTGGTCTTGTTATTCCGCAACAAGCCACACTTAGTGGAATTATACATTTGACTCTAATATTGTGTTAATCACTTTAATTGTCTTAAGTTTAATTTATCTAACAATTATACAAGTAATCCAGGGTTGTTGTAACCTAACAACTGGTATCAGAGCAGGCTAAATTAATCTTGATTTTGTCGATCTATTACCCTGGCAGCCATTCCATATACTCACCCTTCCCGAAAATCAAAATCTAGAATGTCTTCAATTACTGCTCCAGTGATGTCAGGAAAGGGAGTGCCAATCTTTGATCGCAAAGATTTCTAACAATGGAAATTAAAAGCTCAGTGGTATCTTGAATCAATTCACGATGAGATGCTCACTGTGCTGACTGATGGTCCCATTATTCCTTTAACCACTGAACTTATTGCAGCAACAGACAATACCCCTGCATCCACAAGAACAATTCCTAAGTTGAAACATACTTGGACTGATACTGATCGTCAGTTGTTCAGTCTAGACTCAAAGGCCAAGAGTGTGATTGGTAATGCAGTCCCAAAAGAAGTTCTCAGTGCAATCATGAAGCTGCCAACTGCAAAAGCTATGTGTGATAGCTTGACAGTTACTTATGAAGGCACACCACAGGTGAAGTTGCAAAGAAAGAGCAACATGAGAAGGAAATATGAGAACTTCATTGCTAATCCAGATGAAGATCTCACTACTCTTTACAACAGATTCAACACCATTGTTCATGATCTGATCAGTGTTGGAATTGAGAAAGATGAGGGAGAGCTTTGTTAAAAATTTCTGGACAGTCTTCCTCAACAATTCCTTGATATGACAAATTCTGTCAATGCTGCTAACAACATTGAGTCTTACACTCTTCAAACCTTGTATGGATTAATGTTGAATCATGAAGAGAGCAATGCTTCTAGACTGATTAACTGGAAGAAGACTGACAAGACATCTACTGGTATGGCCCTAATTGTTAAACAAGCCTATACTGTCACTGAGCCAGATGAGCCAGAAGAGAGTCTTGAAGATGCAGAGGCAGAAGAACTGGAAACTCAAATGGATCTCATGTCCATGAAGTTGGATCAGTTAAAGAAGAAGAGGCTTGGTGTTAGCTCTTCCAATACTGACCCTAGATCTGGTCTATGCTACAGGTGTGGAAAGCCCGGTCACATTGCAGCCAACTGTCACACAAAGTCTTCTGAAACTGATCAGAATGACAAAATTGCATACCGTGCTAAACGGTATAGGGACAAGTATGTGAAGTTGAAGGCAAGAAGCAAGGGAAAGGGAGCTAGTGGAAGTGGAACTCCTCATCAAGCACTTTACTCTGAGGCTTGGATGGATGAAGACCTCAGTGATGATGAGGAAGAGGTGGAAAACAAGGCCTTCATGGCTTTTACTGAAGAAGATTTGAAGAGCACTTTTGAGAGAGATCTCAAAGAAGCTGAAAAAATGAGTATCCACAGTGATTGAGACTCTACTCAGTTGTACAAGGTGAGTGCCTTTCAAACTTACTCTCTAAATGAAAAAGAAATTTTTTTTTAGTATATGATTGTTGATCTTAAAACTTTAGTACAGAAAGAAAAAACTTTTAAACTTAAAATCCTTCAACTAGAAAAAGTAAACAATGAAAATTTAGATAAATTAGCAAAATTAAAAGATTTGGAACTTGATTTTTTAAACCTACAAGATATGAATCAAAGATTAGCTGATAAGGCACATTTACATAAATTAGATAAAGAAATATTTGAAAATCAATGTAAATCATGGGGAAATGCCTCTATCAAGCTAAATAAATGTTTAAATCAACAATTCCCTGAAAATGTGAGAGCTGCACTTGGTGTGGATCCTCAGTTCAAAAATAGAAATAATTTTGCTGATTTATTTGAAGAATTTAATCACTTAAATCATGTTAATTTTGTAAAATCCAAAACTTTTTGTGAAACTAGTTGTCAAACTGATTCAGATGATGAGGATAAAAACAATTCTGACCAAGTTCAACGTATTGGTCCCTCTATCTGTTCTAAGTGCTATACTGAATTACAAGAGCCCAGTATTGAGTTTTCTAGTACAGAAAATTCTGATACTGAGATTCATGTAGATCAGTGTGACACTTCAACAGTTCCACCTTTTGAAGTATTGTTTAATATCATTCCATATTCTGAAAATAATATTTTAAAAACCTTGGAAACAACTTCTACTCCTTCTAACAATACTGATACTGAAGTTGTATGTTCATCTGAATTAAATACTCAAAATTCTCAAAAACCTGTTAAAGTGTTGAAGTTTAAACCTACAATACTTTCAACAGGTTCCAAAAATGGTAAAGGAACTCAGTCTAAGAAAAAACAAAAACAAACAACTTTACCAGACAAAAAGAAAAATTCATCTCTCAAAAAGACTGTTAAAAAGGAAGTTCAACCTCCTATTAAAAATGATAAAAATAGTCTTTTGAAATCTATTGGTGATCAAATCAAATTCTTAAGTCACAAATTTGCAAAACTAACACATACTGATCAACCAAAGACTAAACAATTTTCAAAAATCCCTTATGAAAACATGTTTAGAAATAGACCTAGAAAATGTTAGATGTCATCATACAGGTCATAAAGGAGATGAATGTAGAACTAATCTCTCTAATCCTAGGTACTCAGTACCAAAGAAAAAGGGGGGTCCAAAGTCAGTGCCACAAAAGACTACCAATACTGGTTCCACTAAAGTGATATTGACTCCCTCTAAAACAGAGATTAAAAAGGATAACCATGTTAAATCTTCCAAAGGTCCCATTTTTAAATGGGTTCCCAAAAGGAACTAATCTCTATTTTTGTGTCTTGTGCAGGGTGATAGAAAATGGTACCTTGATAGTGGCTGCTCAAGACACATGACTGGCAGTATGGAATACCTTCAGCATTACACACCAGAAAATGGTACCTTGAAAATGGTACCTTGATAGTGGCTGCTCAAGGGTCCTTGTGTCCGGTTTGGGGATGATTCCATAGGGAAGACAAAAGGGTATGGGGAAATCAAAGCTGGCAACATCACTTTTAAAAGAGTTGCCTATGTAGAAGGTTTAAAACACAATCTGCTCAGTATCAGTCAGATGTGTGATGATGATAAGGAAGCCAGGTTCAGAAAGATTGCTGGCATCATATATAATGAAAGAGGACAACCTGTTCTCATTGCCAGAAGAGAAAAAGATGCTTATGTAGTCAATCTTTCAGAAATTGACCCCATCATCCGTGTGTGCCTGCTGTCTAAAGTCAATCTAGAACTGAACTGGATGTGGCACAAGAAACTTTCTCATATCAACTTCAGGAACATCAATGAACTAAGTGTTAAGAAGTTGGTGAGAGGGTTGCCCACAATTACTTATTCAAAAGATAAGTTATGCTCAGCACGTGAAATGGGCAAGCAGAAGAAGAGTTCATTTAAATCAAAAGTAAACCACTCTATTGATGAACCCTTAGCAATGATACATATGGATCTTTTTATCCCCATCAGTACACCATATCTGGGCAAAAAGGTCTATACTTTGGTCTTGGTTGATGAATTCTCAAGATATACTTGGGTCATCTTCCTCAAGACAAAATCAGATGCTACTACAGAAATCATTGCTTTTATCAAGAGAGAAGAACTGCAAAAGGGAACCAAGGTCAAACAACTCAGAAGTGACCATGGTACTGAATTTAAAAATTCAGTATTAGCAAATTTCTGTGAAGAAAAAGGAATTGTACAAAATTACGCTGCAGCCTACACACCACAACAAAATGGTGTTGTAGAAAGAAAGAATAGAACATTGATTGAAGCTGCAAATTTCTGGGCTGAAGCTGTAAACTGTGCAAACTTTACTCAAAATAGAGCCACCATAGTCCAGAGACATCTCAAGACTCCTTATGAGCTATATCATGGCAGAATTCCTAATGTGGAATACTTCCACATCTTTGGGAGCAAATGCTTTATTCTCAGTACTAAGAAAAATCTAAATAAGTTTGCTCCCAAATCAAATGAAGGTATTTTTATGGGCTACTCACCACACTCCAAAGCCTTCAGAGTGTATATTCTTTCAACAAAAGTGATTGATGAATCTAGCCATGTTACTTTTGATGAACACATGGATGAGAATTCTAATTCAGCAAAGGAGGACATAAGTGAAATTGAAACCTTATGTAATCCAGAAAACTCCAATGCTGAACAGCCCAAAAGTCACTTATATCCTGGTACACATGATATGAGTGATGATGATCAAGATTTCACTCAATATGCTAAATATTCATCAAATACTGAAGTTCCAACCACTGAAAACTTCAACACTGAGTCTGCAAATCTTGATCTAAATCATTCCATCTATGAAGATGGAGAATCTTCAAATCCATCAATGGAACCTCACTTAAATCTGCAAGATGAAGAAACCAGCGATCCTGAGCAGTCCAATACTGACTCAAACGCCAACTAGTATGAGACTGGCAACCCCTCAGTCCATCAAGAAGTTATTGATCCTTCTTCGAATGCTACCTTAGGATCAAATCTAAGGGAGCACAGAGACCATCCTCATACAAATATCATTGGTCCTATTGAAGAAGGAGTTCAAACAAGAAGAAAACTGACTTTTGAACCCCAAGCTACTGCAAACTTTTGTCTCTTTTCAAGTTTCTTATCTACCATTGAACCAAAGAAGGCTGATGAAGCCTTACTAGATGAAGACTGGGTAGAAGCTATGCAAGATGAGCTTACATAATTTGAAAGAAATAAAGTTTGGAACTTAGTACCACCCCCACCTGGCAAAACTGTCATTGGTACTAAGTGGGTGTTCAGAAATAAAATGGACAAAGATGGTGTTGTAATCAGAAACAAAGCTAGACTGGTTGCTCAGGGATACATGCAAGAAGAAGGAATTGACTATGATGAAACCTTTGCACCTGTTGCAAGAATTGAAGCAATTAGGCTATATCTTGCATATGCAGCCTTTAAAAACTTCAAGGTTTATCAAATGGATGTCAAGAGTGCCTTTCTAAATGGAAAACTACAAGAAGAAGTTTATGTCAAACAACCACTAGGTTTTGTTGATCCTAAATTTCGTAATTATGTTTTCAAGCTTGATAAAGCCTTGTATGGGCTCAAACAAGCTCCAAGAGCCTGGTATGATACCCTGTCTGAGTACTTAATTGAAAATAAATTTACTCGTGGTAAAATTGATAAAACATTATTTTCAAAAAGAAAAGGGTCTGACATCTTACTCATTCAGATATATGTGGATGATATTATCTTTGGTTCCACTGACAAGTCAATGTGTGACTGGTTTTCAAAGATTATGTCATCTCAGTATCAGATGAGTATGATGGGAGAACTTACTTATTTTCTAGGTTTAGAAGTTGATCAAAAGCCTAATGGCACCTTTATAAACCAAAGTAAGTATGTGCATGATATGCCAAAGAAATATAAATTTGAAAATCTATCTTCAATGCACACCCCTATGAGTACTCAGGATAAGATAAGTAAGGATGAAACTGGTAAACCAGTATGTCAATCCACATACCGAGGTATGGTTGGTTCCTTACTTTACTTAACAGCTAGCAGGCCTGATATCATGTTTGCAACATGCTTGTGTGCAAGGTATCAGGCTGATCCAAAAGAATCACATCTGAAAGCTGTTAAGAGAATTTTTAGGTATTTATTTGGTACTCCTAATATGGGTCTTTGGTATCCCAAAGATTCACACTTTGAGCTTCAAGGGTACACAGATGCAGATTATGCAGGATGCAGACTGGATAGAAAAAGCCCAAGTAGAGGATGCCAATTCCTTGGTGGAAGATTAGTTGGCTGGTCATCGAAGAAACAGAATTCAGTAGCAACTTCAACTGCCGAAGCTGAATATGTAGTTGCAGGAAGTTGTTGTGCTCAACTTTTATGGATGCAGTATCAACTTATGGACTATGGATTCAATTTTGAAAAGACACCTATTCATTGTGATAACAAGAGTGCTATTGCTATCACTGAAAATCCAGTCCATCACTCAAGAACAAAGCACATTGATATCAGACACCACTTTATCCGAGATAATGTGGAAAAGGGTAAGGTTCAGGTAGATTATGTACCAACAGAGGACTAATTGGCTGATGTGTTTACTAAACCTATCTCAGAAGAAAGGTTTATGTACGTACTAGGACAATTGGGCATGCTGAACCATTGAAATTATTTTTCTTACAAAATTCTTTCCTATACTGATTCTTCAGTCTTGACCCAATACTGAACCTTTCAGTATAGCTCGTCTGGTATAGTATTTTTAATTTTTGTAAATTTTTATTAATTTAGAGATTAAATTAAATGTTTTTATTATTTTTAAAATATTTTTTAATTTAATTTTTTTTCAGTATTGGAAGTCCTGGAGTTCAAAACTGATTACAAAACCTCACACTCCCCAACGGTTACTTTCCTTAATAGAAACGTTACCATTGGAATAGGATAAGGCTGTCATTTCGCCGATTTTACTTCCCCATACTGCAATCATTTCCAATTTAGAGTATAAATAATCATTTACTTCGAATTTAAATCATTTTCTCTATTATTTACTCTCTTACTCTCAAGTTCTCTCTGCGATTAACATTTTTACTCTCATTTGCAAGCACAATTTATAAAACATCACAGAATCCATGGCGAACTTCCAATTTATTGCTCTAGATTATGTCGCACCAGCTCAAAATTTCCAAAGAGATGAACTTCCTAAGTTCACAAGAAATAATATAACTGCAAATTTCAAGATTCCTCAGGGTTGGGTATGCCCTCAATTTTGAAAGATGATTTCATATCTCAGGCATTGCCCAATCACACATGCTCTTCAAGCTTCACCCAGAGCAATCAATCCCTCAATGCTGTGTGAATTTTGGTACTCTGCTATTTTAGATTCACCAGATATGATTGCGGGATGGGTAATTCGAGATCAACGAAGAGCCTTCGTCTCCACTAAAATCATCAGAAGGGATCTTCAACTACCTGCACATGTCCACTATGATGAATTTGTTGATCGTGATACTGCACGATCAGTATTGCCGCTACTAGGAAGACAACGGACAACAGGAACAATCAAAAGGCACGAATTTGGTCCTATGTGGGGGATTATGATTTCAACAATCATACGGTGTATGACCCATAAAACAGGGGCACTTGATCAAATTAATGATTTTGGGATGCAGATGGTACATGCTATGTATCACAACAGGCAGATTGATTATGCAAGATGGATATTTTATGAACTTGCATCTCAAGTTCAAGCAAGACAAAGGAATCCTAATGTTCCTTTTTGCAGGTTTTTATCAATCATCTTTCAAAATTCCATGCCAAATGATATGTATGATAATTTTGATGGAGTTAGAGCTGATCTTCCCTCAATTCATGAAAAAATATTGTTTCATCAGTCTAGGGAAGATGAACCACCTGTCAGTGCCCAAATGTTAGCCATTGTAGAGGCTCATATAAATGAAGATGAAGATGATAATGATGCAGATGATGACAATGATGATGATGCAAATGACAATAATGATGTTGAGATGGAGGATGTTCCACCCTCTCCAGTCCAAGAACCAGAACCTGTTGCTCCCAATACTGCATCAGCTTCTTATACTGAAGAACACCCGTTGATAATAAGAAGAAGGGTCAGAAGAAGATTGAGTCCAGTCATCTTGGCTGCACTATCCACAGACTCAGTGCTGCACAGTTTACATCCAACACTGCCTCCTTTTCTAAAAGAACAACATCACATAGCATCCAATGCTGAACGTCCAGAACCAGCACAAGAACAAATTGCTCAACCACAACCAAACTTGGAACCACATGTTCCATTGGATGTTGAAATTGCTTATGAGCAACATAATCTGGAAGCAGAGGCACAACCAACAGAACAACAAAATATGCCAGGTGCTGGAGGATCAAATCAACATACAAATGATCCAGCATCTGTCTCTGTTGAAGCAAGAAGGGAATCTGACAAAGCCTCAGGTATGAATTTCTAATAAAGCCTTAAAAACTTCTATATATTTATATATATATATATATATATATATATATATATATATATATATATATATATATATATATATATATATATATATATATATATATATATATATATATATATATATATATATATATATATTTTTTTTTTTTTTTTTTTTCAAAACTGGAGACTAAGTATTGGCCTGTACCAACTCAATACTGACCAAAGTCTGAACCGATTTTTTTAAATATATTCTCTTAAGGCCAACAATGTAAGCCCACTCCTACTATGAAAATTCCCTACACTGAGCACAAAATAGCATTGCCAGCCTACAGTTGTCTTAACATACAAAAAGACAATGGTGGTTGATGTCACACTGACACCCGCTGGTACTGCTTCTATCATATCCAATTTATATTAAATTGGACCATATGATTTAAGAAATGATCACAAACCCTAAAGCTACACTATCCAAATAACATTCATGGGGTTTAAGCCACATTTCTGTTATCACTCTAACACCGAGTGGTAAACATTGAAACAACAAAGAAGCATATCCCAGGCTTCGTTTTCATTAACCCAAACCCTTTCAGAAAAATTGACTTATCCTACACTGAGCTACTAAACATCACAGTCACCTATACTGAAAATCTTCTTACACATGCTATGCACAAGTCCACAATATTTCATCAAATGCCAGATGAAATACAGACTTCCAAAACTCTATTTAAATGATTTTAGAATTTAACAACACCACAATTCTATTTGATAAGCCATTCCATACTAACCAGTTACTCTTTTTTTCTTTAGCACCATCTGTGCAAGGTACTCGTGTCCAACAGGCTCCAATGGAAGAGATTTCTCTGCAAACAATCATGCAGCAAATCCTGGCAATGCAACAAACACAGTCTACCATACTGGCCAGGATGGAAACCATGAGTACTGACATTGATTCATTAAAAGAATCAGTTGCATTACTCCAACAACAATATCACCAACCTCCACTGACTCCACAATCTCAACACAGTGGAGATAATGAAGATCAAGGTGGAGATAATGATGAAACTGAGCCAAGACAATCACCCACAAATGAAGATCAAGGGGGTGATCCTGATGCTGCCACTGAGCCTATGCCATCTCCCACTCATGATGACACTCAAGGAGATGCAGGTGGTGACACTAAACCTCTTCCCTCTCCATCTAATGATAACAATAAGGGGGGAAAAGAAAAACAGAAGATGAGGTTGATCAACCTGAGCCATCTGCTCAGGGGGAGAAAAGAATGAAACTAAATGAAGATCAACCTCCACAACAACAACAGTCACAGTAACATACTGAATCTCTTAGGTTTCAGTATGAAAGAAGAAGCGAAAGAGGAAGGTCATTCATGGAACAACATCAGTCTGAGTCATCTACTCAGGGGGAGACTGATACTGACCAACCTTTGCAGGCTCATACTGTGCCATCTACTCAGCATGAGAACAACCTGCAAATAATTGTATACAGGCCATTTGTGTGGCCCATTGCTGATGATGATGAAGAACCAAATCCAGTCCCAACTCAAAACTTAATACAATTTGCACTGGAAATGGCTGATGAATCAAGCTCCTCATCATCATCCTCAGATGATGAAGAGCCTCCAGAACAACAACAACAGCTTCAACCAAGAGCACCAAGAAGTCCTATAACAAGAAGAATGTCAAGAGTTGTTATGTCTTCTAAGTCAAGTGAGGAACCTGCCCCAGCCCCTCTAATCACTAGACCAAGAAGATATGTTCATGAGGTTGAGGAGGTTCCAAGGAAGACTACATAACAGTTAGAAGATGAAGCAGAAAAATTCTTCTATTTACATGCTCTTGGTATCAAAGAAGAACCAGATATTGAGACTGATGTTCCTTCAACATCACAAAGAAGAAGGTTGAAAGGAGCAGACCTTAGAGAACAGTATTGGAACTCAGTGGCTTAAAGAACAATATACAGAGAGACAAGGATGGAAATAGTGAGAAGCAAGACTTTTCTCAGTGTAAGGGAAATATACTGGCTGAACATTGATGTCAACAAAATCAAGGTTAGAATGGTCTATGGATCAATTATTGCAACATGTTCTGGACCAGTCAGTCCACCCATGAAGATTTTTTTTCATGATATCCAAAACATGGGACTTCAAGACTGGATCAAGATTACCAAACTAATAAAGGAGTTGCCATCAATATCCTCTCAAGCCCAACTGATTATAGATGAAATTGGGCAGTCTCTGTAGTCTGCTTTGAAAAGGGGATCTGATTTCCTGGAGAGTACAGGGCACTCAGTGTAATGACTGAGGCATACAGAAACAACAAACATGAGTGTCTTAACACATTCAGGTTCCTTAATAAAAACCATGTACCCTCTAACCTGGTCTTTTATGATCTAAAGGGCACCATATATCCAACTTCTGGATATATGTACACTAACTCAGATGACAGAGAATGCTTCATATCAGAAGAAGATCTTCCAAATGCAAACCTAAGTCATCTGGTGGGATTGAAGTTGTTGATAACCAAGAAGGAGGATGCTTGGTTCAGAAAGAAGATTGTTGATGTACTGTGGAATAGAAGGGAAGAGCTCAAAAAGAAAGATGAGTTTGTCCACATCAAGCAGGAAGTCTTCTATGAGCATGAAGCCATAAGCAGAGGTTGAAGAAGAAGACTCTGCAGTTGTTGTTTTATTTTCTTTTGTAATTATTGTCTTGTTATCATTAGATAGGGGGAGATTGTTAACGCAAAAAGCCTTACCCCTTTTGATCTTAAGATAACAAGACAGCCTAGACTAGCTTAGAATAGTATGCAGAATAAATTAGCTAAGTCTTGGTCCAATACTGAGTAGACAGTTTTGGTCACTCAGTATCGGGACTCAGTATTGACATCCAATACTGAGTACAAGGACTGAGTAAACATTTCCATGTTTACATGGCCAGATCAAATCCCTTTGATCTCGACCACTTTCCTTTTATAAGTCCTCTCATTACTCCTTGCCTACTTTGTAATATCTCTATATCATTATAAATAGAGATCACTTGGCAAAGGAGTACTCACCAATTCACTTTACACTTTCATATCTTATTGTAATTGATCAGTGGTCTTGGTATTCCGCAACAAGCCACACTTAGTGGAATTATACATTTGACTCTAATATTGTGTTAATCACTTTAATTGTCTTAAGTTTAATTTATCTAACAATTATACAAGTAATCCAGGGTTGTTGTGACCTAACACCAAGATATCATTATTCATTCAACAACCAAACAAATATAAATCACGAGATTATCAGTAAATCAAAACATGACTTACAATCTAATCATAAAACTTGACTAGTGTAATTATCACACATGCACGCATTATAATTAAACTATGGATTCATAATTTGGTAAAACCAAAAACGAGTTTTAACATAAAAATTTGTCTTAACAAAATAAAATTATTTTCCATGAATCCAAAATGAAAAATATTGAATTATAAAATCAACTTGGTGTTTGTGGGATTATTACTATCTCATGCAGACCATCTTCATTTTCCATCATCTCTTGCAATAAACGATTGCAAAATTTGAGTTACTCGTAATAAACTTTACAAGTGTCTTGAAGTGAATATCTAGAAGTTGGTCAAATCAATTGAGGAGCTTGGATTCCCTCCTACCTTTTGACCCTTGCCACAACCAAGACACCGTTTCTCGGTCCTTGCCTTGTTTGGCTTCACCTTCTTGACCTTTTGTTTGACTCCATTACCTTTAGGCACGTCTTGGCTGGGATCGGTTTTACCCTTTCCTTTTCCACTGCGCCTCTTTCTCTCTTTCACTACCATCATCAATTACTATGAGATCATTCTTAAACTTGGTCCCCAAACTCATCTCATTAGTCTTTGAGCATGGAATGTAGCTCATCAATGGATTGATCCATGTTATGCATGTTGTAGTTGACTACATAAGGCTTATAGTCATCTGACATCGAGTTGAGAATCATTACTATTGCTAACTGCAATGGTACTGGGTGTCCTAGTCATTTTAAGACGATCCATCTGCTCATTCATTTTCATGACGTGATCACTCACTGATGATCCCTTAACCATCTTGCAAGAGTTGAACACTCTACAAGCGTAATATGCTTGTCCTAGTTCATCTCTAGCATTCGTGGCAAGGTCAATTAGTATTGCTCTTTCTAGGACATTTCTTTTCTCTCATGCCTAAGCATAATCCGAAGATCACGCTTCCAATTGAGAAATTTTGACCCAGTCAATTTGTCCTTTTCTAGAGACAAGCATAGTGAGAGATTATTGGTACGTGTCGTGTTGGTTGTTGTTGTCGTCAACAAATCAAACACAGTTTAATTAGTAATCATCAACAAACATCCTCTAAAATATATTATAAACCCATAATTAATATTTTAGGCCTAGGATCCATATATCACATTCTCGCCGCAAGGTTTGGGCACTTCCCGACGAGACATGCTTTTTCTGGTAGGTAACATCCTTACCAATCGTATAAAGACTTGACACGATTCCTAGGGGTCGTAGAATCTTAAGAACGATAACTTACTACAACCTTGTACAATTTTAATTGCACATTTCTAAGGTTCAATAAAGTCTAGTATGTTTATTCTACTCAAGTACTTTTTGGGCCGGGACTCCCGATTATCACCAAAGTAGATCAGGCCATCTAAGACAGTGCGATGTTCTGCGCCGTGACTCCTGATTATCACAGAACCTTACGCACCCTAACACTTGCAATGATTTGAATCCATATCTAAGTTTCTTTCTACTTACAATATTAATATCGTTGAACAAGTGAGGTGTTCCATTAGGTGGATAAACTAAACTTAAACCTTATTCCAATCTTAATCCTTTAAAATGTGTGACTTGTATACTCAAGAATTCTACAAGACACCTTTTTATATCTTAAGAACTTTTTCCTTTAAATAGTTTTTAAAAAAAGTTGCGCGCTTTATATGTATACCTAAAACGAGGTGTACAAGACGTTTTAGTAGGTTTTGTGAAAAACCTTTTCTTATAAAACTTGCTCATTTTATTTACTTGAAAAACTTGAACTTTATGTTAAACTTTAAAATGTGAATTTTAATCCTTGATGATTCCTAAACTTGAATCATAATCCTAGTTTAACACACACTGTTTTTCACTTGTTTGATAATAAAATTAAACACTTATTTAAACCATTCTTACATTTAACTCAAACTAGTTAAATATAGGTTATAGAGTTTTCTTGTTATTTAACCGTTGACATTAATCTAGTATTTTACATGACTTGTAAGATACTTATATTATCCTTGTGTAATTCACTAGTTATAATTGCTTATAACTTCATACAATCTAGTTACAATGTTTATAACTTTTGTATTATTATCTAATTATAATAAAACCTTACTTTATACAATTACTAGTTGTTTACAACTTTGTACATTTCTTAGTTTAATTATAACTTAATACAACTACAGTTATTTTAATATTATAACTACATGATCAAAATATCATATCCTTTTAATGTTGCATTTAATCTTGTATTTAATATATATCACTTTTTTGTTTAAAAACTTATAATATTCTAATAAGAATATCACACCTAATTTATACATATGTATTTTAACTTGATCTAATTAAAATACGTATAAACTATTTTATCCTTTAAAAATGCATATTCTTTTAAATATTTAAAAATCTCGAAAATTATATATTGATATAAATACATCTTGTTAATTTTAAAAATTAAAAATTAACACCTCCTTTTTAATCCTTAGTAATTCCCTTTTATTAACTAATCAAACCCTAATCTTGTTTTTGATCAATCAAAACTAGGTTTTAACTTTCTTGATCAAAAACACCCTTTTAATTTAAGATTAATTCCAATCAATCCTATCCAAACAATTATCTTTGTTTAAATTTTTGGATAAATTATAACTTTAATAAATTTATTTAAACCTTTTTAATTTAAAACCTTATAGACAAAAAAAACTTTGTCAAGATTTCTAGGTTTAAAGAACTAGTTTTAATATATCTACTAAAACAATAATTAAACCTATTAAACAAGAACTTGTTTAATTATCTAGGTTTTAGATTATTATTTCAATTAATCCTCTTAACCAATTAAACTAAAATAGTATAATGTTCTTGGTCCTAGGGTTCTTTAGGGTTTCGAATTCTTAAGACTAGGAATCGTTTTTCACCAATTAAACTAAACTATTTTAACATACTTGGTGTCCAAGATTCCTCCTGGATTTCGAAAATCTAAAGGATTAGGAAATAGTCTTTTTGACCAATTAAACAAATCTAGTTTAACATACTTGGTTACAGGGTTTTCCTTGATCACGAAAAACTTGTAGGGCAAGAATTCTTTTGATCAATTAAACTAGACTAGTTTAATGTTCTTGATCCTTGACCTATTAAACTACACTAGTTTAATATTCTTGGTCCTAGGGTTCATTTACCCTTTTTCGAAAGTTATAGGGAAGGAAAAGAAGAAGGAACAAAAATAATAATAAAAAAAACTTGGAAATTAAACAAACAAAAAACTTTGTTATTCTTGTTTAGATTTATAAACCAACGCTCTGATACCACTGAATGGTTTCATTGTAACTGATTGACCACTTAGGTCAACCTCCTACTATGCTTGGTTCGAACCATACTGACAAGAACATGAACTTGTTCTTGCCGGTTAAACCAACTAGCTAGTTTAATCCCTAAAAGCGGAACTGAGATTAAACTTGATCCTTAAAAACTAAAGGATTCTGGGATGCTAGAAATCTAAACTAGATTAAAAAGAAAGAAACCTTGTATGAAAAACTCGAACACACACACACATACTTGTGGTGTTCGTCGACTAACCAAGAACCCTAGGGTTCTTGGTTCGATTTCGTCCAAGGGGAAATAAGGGAAAAATGATTTTTCCAATTCATACCTTAGATTGCTCAAGATAGATCCACCAGTGATAAACACAACGAGAAGCCCTCTAGATAAGCTCTTGTAATGATCCTTGTTCTTCAAGACTTGAAGAACACGAAGAACGAGCGAAGAACACGAAGAACACAAGGCCTGTGTTCTTCCCTTGTGTATTCGGCCGATATAGGGAGGAAGGGAGACCAAAATTTCGTGGCTAGGGTTGAGGGAACAAACACTTTACAAGGGAACCCCAAGCCTTCTTTTAACTAATATCTCGGTTTTCAAGTTCTCGTCTTTCAAAGCCTCAAATTGAGAAATTTTAAGTCTATCCACCAAATCTGGAACTATCTCAATTTTCATGAATCGAACTGTTTCTGTAGTACCTTTTCGGCTCAATGCATCGGCTACTACATTTGCTTTCCCAGGATGATATCGAATCTCACAATCATAATCTTTTATAAGTTCCAACCATCGTCTTTGCCTCATATTCAAATCTTTATGTGTAAATACATACTGTAAACTTTTGTGGTCGGTACAAATAACACACTTTGTTCCGTAAAGATAATGCCTCCAAAGTTTTAACGCAAATATAACTGCTGCCAGTTCTAAATCATGTGTCGGGTAGTTCTTTTCGTGTGGTTTTAACTGTCGTAAAGCATAAGCAATGACTCGATCACGCTGCATCAAAACACAACCCAAACCGGCAAAGGAAGCATCACAATATACAATGAAATCCTCGGAACCGTCAGGTAACGCAAGTATAGGAGCTTGACATAATATTTGTTTCAAAGTCTGAAAAGCCTTCTCTTGTTCATCACTCCATATATATGGTACATCTTTACGTGTCAATTTCGTTAACGGACCCGCAATTTTGGAAAAGTCTTTGATAAACCTCCGGTAGTAACCCGCTAACCTGAGAAAACTTTTGATCTCTGATGGAGTCTTAGGTACAGACCAATTCATAACTGCTGTTATTTTAGAAGGATCAACTTTAACCCCGTCTGAACATATCACATGACCCAAAAACTGCACTTCTCGAAGCCAAAATTCACATTTTGAGAATTTGGCATATAATTGTTCACGTTTAAGTGTCTCTAAAACCTGTCTCAAATGTGTCTCATGATCCGATTCATTTTTAGAATAGATTAGTATATCGTCAATAAACACAATAACAGATTTATCAAGAAAAGGACGACATACCCGGTTCATCAAATCCAAAAATATAGCAGGAGCGTTTGTTAACCCAAACGGCATAACCAGAAACTCGTAATGACCGTACCTGGTTCGAAAAGCAGTCTTTTGAATATCATCCTCATGAACACGAACTTGATGGTATCCGGATCTCAAGTCTATTTTAGAAAAATACGAAGCCCCTTGTAACTGATCGAATAAATCATCAATACGCGGTAACGGATACTTGTTTTTAACGGTTCTCTTATTCAGCTCCCGATAATCTATACACATCCACATCGTACCATCCTTCTTTTTAACAAATAAAACTGGAGCTCCCCAAGGTGAGGAACTCGATTGGATAAAATCTTTGTCTAACAATTCTTGAATTTGTGTCATAATTTCCCGAATCTCTGATGGTGCTAACCGATATGGTGCTCGAGCTACAGGACTAGCTCCCAGTATCAATTCTATTTTGAATTCTACCTCCCGAATAGGAGGTAACCCAGGTAACTCATCAGGAAAGATGTCCGGGTATTCCGGAACCACCCGGATATCTTGAACTACATGTATCTCCTTTTTAAGATCAATAGCATAGGCGATATAAGACTCAGACCCTTTGGCCAAAGATTTTCTGGCCTTCATAAAAGATATAATTGGAAAAGAAGAACTGGGTCTTTCACCACGAGCTATTACACGTGTCCCGTCGGCTAAAGGAAAAGAAATAATCTTTTTATGACATTTAATACTAGCCTTGTTTAGACTTAACCAATCCATCCCTAATACCACATCAAAGCCTGATATAGGCATTAAAAGTAAAGAAACAGGAAAACAAGTACCATCAATATCAACTTGAGCTCCAGACACAGATGTTGTGACTGGAATTGTTTGACCATCGACTAGCTCCACTTCCAATGGAGTATTCACCACAGATTTATGTAATTTTAATTTATCACAAAAGCACAAAGAAATAAATGAACGGTTCGCCCCTGAATCAAATAATATACGTGCAGGTACAGAGTTAACCGAGAACATACCGGTAATGACATCATCGGTGGCAGTAGCATCTTCCACCGACATACTGAATGCTCTACCCTCAGGTGGAGGGTGAGTCTTTCTTTTATGTGTTGTAGATGTCGTCGATCCCCCAGCTGACCCAGAACCCGAAACCGAACCCGTCTTTTTATATGAAAAACATTCACTCGCTCGGTGTCCCTCTTTCTGGCAATTCCAACACACACTCCTCGGGTACCTACTGTGACAACTCGATATTTCCGGTATGTAACTTCATTTCATTTCTAGAACTTTCCTTATTTAGAAAGTTTCTACTTATAGACATTTCTATTTTTGGTATTCCTTATACACAACAAACATACATATTTTTACACCATACATTAGTGTTTGACTATTTTAGTCAACACAACATTTTTACTTTCTTATGGTGACACAATTTGAGTTAAAACAATTCTAAAAACAATAAGTTTCCCGGTTAGGTAATAAACGTAACAAACTATTATAAACGTGACTCGAATTGAACGAACCATCGAACCCGACACAAAGGGTTGACCGACCACTTAAGTGGCCGACCTCCCCTCTTTGCTTGATCCATTCGGCCGAACACCCCTAGGGTGTGAGGTTCCCTAGCCTCTAAATCTTATCCTCATCCCTTTGAAAGAGTCCTTGTTTGACTCAAACTCCAATTGTAAACCCTAGCAAGCTCCCTATAAATACATTTCTAAAGCCAACCATTAAACCCTATTTGCCCCCTTGAATCCGTCGACCATACCCCACCATAATCCCCTTCGTCCGTCGTGTTCAAGCAAGCCGAGCATCTCATTGTTCGATCCAAGCTAGGTATACCGAATCTCTTCCTTGTTTTGTTTGTTTACTTGTTTTGTCCCTAAGCTCGAACCCGAGACCATGGCCAAGGCCATATGGTCTCGGCATGCATCCTTGCCCCATAAACCCGTAGCCTACATGCATGCATGCGTACGGTTGTGTGCGAGTGTGTGTGTATGTCTTGTGCTCGATAATGATCTTGTTGTTTTGTTGCTAAATCCGTGACTTCGAACCCTAGATCTACACTAGGATGACCGAAAAGCCTTAGATCTAGAACTCTAGACACGATCTAGTCCTCTAAACCCTTGAACCAAGCCGATCTAGCCGAACCTAGAACACAAACCCGTAGGGTTTTGGCCTTCGGCCAACCCTAGACCGAACCCTAACCCTAATTGAATTGCATGTTTGACTATTTGACCAATTGATAGCTAGATTGATCATAGTTGACTTTGGTTGACCAATTATAGTATACCTTAAACCCTAACCGAAATCTAGAAGCTTTAGTTGACTTTTATTGACTAATTTTGACCAATATTGACCAATAAGTCAAACCGGGTCAATACCGGATCTTGACCCAAACCGTGGACCCAAAACCCGAATAACCAATCGGGCCAAGGCCCGTACTTGGCCCATATCAATCTACTTTAGTCCATCGGGCCCAAACCTTGATTGGCCCATTAGTATCCAAGCCCATTTGGACCAAAGCCCAAACCTTTGGCCCATACCCAACCAAACCGAACCCAATTGGGCCAAGCCCAATTCAAGGCCCAACCTAAGTGGACCTAAGCCCAATAAGAGGCCCAAGTGGCCCAACCCATTAAGCCCAATAGGCCCAATCTAGGCCCAATAAGCCTAACCTAAGCCCATTTCATTTCATTTCATTTCATTTCATATCAACCTAATAAGGTCCAATAATCTAAGTTCGTTCGATGTCACGAAACATAAAACATAACATGTAATACATATTGCTTAACTTATATCGTATATAGTATCGTCTGTGTTAGCTTAGTCTAATCAGTAGTTAAATCATTTAGGAAGCTAGGAGTCTCCCAAGGATTCCTCTGTCTTAAGTCTCTTGTTGCTAAGCTTTGCCAGGTGAGTCCACAGACCCCTTTTTCTCTTTTAACTGTTTTATAAACTTTGGGGTGGAAAACATAAACACAACTGCTACTGTTTTGCTATGACTGTTCAACATCTATACATATTCATTATCGCGTTGGCATGACAAACAATTATTATACCGGACTAAGGTTACCAGCAATCATTAAGTAGTGGATCTAGACCATGGACATGCAGATAGTACTATTGGCTGACACTCATCCTCCCAACGAACGTTTGATCATTACTTGATTTATCCAAGACATCTCCGGGAGTGTATATCCATAAAATAACATAACATACTGGAGTTGAAGTGTTGATTGTGGACTTAGGGTTTGGTATATTAACTCAATAGACTAGCTACCTGTTGGGGATAACAGTTCATGCGATGTCAAACACAACATTTTGTTCAACACTTTTTCATAAACATAACTAGTAGTTGTATACATTCTACAACTATACTAAACATTTCATACTTATTACTCATATCATATGAGTGTTGAACCTTATACATTTTCAGTCATAAACCATTTTCTTAACAAACATTTTGGGGAGCAAATCACTTTACTTTCATCATAAGCATTAACCCTGTGGATTCACTCAACATTATTGTTGACCCTTTTACTATTTATGTTTTTCCAGGTAATTAGGTGCAGTGGAGTTGGAGGATATGAGCATTGAGATTGTCGTGCGCCATGATTAAAACATTAAGTTTACGAACAATCATTTCATTTCAAACAATTTCTATTTTAGGAAACTTGCTATTTTTGGAAACTTTCTACCTTTGGAAAGTGAAACAAACGTTTATTTTTCGTTATTGCGTGGTTGTTTGTTTACTTAATTTTTGCTGTGTTGTCATGAACGTTACACCTTCGTTCTTCCGCAAAACATTTTAAATGAAGTAAAACTCATTTTTGGCGGGGTGTGACAGAGTGGTATCAGAGCTTAAGTTATAGTGAATTAGCAAGCCTAGTCTATAACTACAAAAGATTTTTGGGAAAAACAAACACTTTTATAAAAATCAAAATAATCATGGCATGCTCAGTCTCATATCCTGAAGTTCCATTGTTCTTAGTTTAGAACATCTGCCTTAGTTAGTATTGCCTTAGTGTTATAGCTAGCATATGTCAGTAAGCCTTACAACTTCATAACCTAATAAACTTTTATGCGCTGCGTTTAGTAGAATGTCGTCAGCAAGTGTTATTAATATTTCGTCAGAACCAGAGTACGACAGTGATCAGAGTACCGCCACGTCTAGAAGACGTGCTACGCCTCCTCCGTCTCCCAAACCAGTGATTATACCGACGCCTTTCCCAATATCGTCAGCAGATTGGTTTCATCCTACTCAGCTTCCTATCCCGGTGTATCCCAATGGACCCCCTGACCTCAAGCCTGGAGAGCGTCCTTATCTCTATCGACTGGTGACGGATGGTGAACTCTACATGACGACAAGAAAACGACCAGCAGCCAGAAGAAGATGATTAGTCATCTACCTATCGTCTATATTTGTTTTTCTATTATTAGATTTTATGTTTAGCTATTTCAGTATTTTTGTTCTTTAGTATTGGCAAATATGCCCTACTTATAAAACTATTAGGTATTAGGAATGTGTTTAATAAAAGTGATATTTTAGTAATTTCTATTGTTCTTATAATTGTATTTTCTATATGTCTCTATTACTACTATAATTACGACTATTTATATCTACGTCTACTACTACTATTACGTCTGTTGTATATCTACTCTTTGATCCCTATTATAAGTACATATTTTCCTTATAGTCCTCCTATATTATTCACTTCTTAATTTCTTGTCATATTATTTGTATCAGCAATTCATCAATGGCTCGAGGAGGAAACGCTGAGACTGTCGAACAAATGGTGGAATGCCGTATCGCTGAAGCAATGGCTCAAATGAACGCTGCAAGAGGAAATCCCACTGGTGCATCTAATGTGGGAAACAATGGTATAATATACGACTCCATGAAAGAAGATTCATTATTTCTATCTTATTTTAAACTTATTACTCATTTTCTTTCCTTATTTATTTAAACTTCAGATCCCAATCGACAGGGTCAGTCATTTAAGACCTTTACGTCCTGTCATCCTCCGACCTACTCTGGATCTGAAGGTGCTATTGCTATCATCCACTGGATTGAGAAGGTGGAATCCATTTTCAGTGTTATTCAATGTGCCCCTGAGAATATGACGAAGTTTGCTGCTAGTACGTTGTCCAAGGAAGCGTTGTCCTGGTGGAATTCTCAAGTGCAAGTCTTAGGTCGTGCAACTATTGATGCTATGACTTGGGATACGTTCAAGGATCAGTTAACTCAGAAGTTTTGTCCAAGGAGAGAGCTACAAAAAGTTGAGGTGGAACTATGGAATCTGTCCATGGTTGGATCTGATATTGTTACCTACACGACTAAGTTTCAAGAACTCGCTCGTCTCGTTCCTCATATGGTTTCTCCTGAATTCAAGCGCATTGAAAAGTATCTCCAAGGTCTTCATGATCTTATTCGTACTCATGTTATTGCTTCTGAACCGACAACATTCGAAGATGATGTGAATCGTGCAACAAGGTTGACTGATGATGCAATGAGAAGTGGATCATTCAAAGACAAGCTGGTGGTGTCTAGCAAATCTTCTGATAACATGAACAATGAAAATTGAAAGCGTTCCTACGACAACAAACGTGATCACAAAGGGAACAAATACCAAAAGACTAAGAATTATGCTGCCTCTACTCAGAACAACAATCAGTCCAATTCAGATTCTAAGTCATATGCTGGAAGCAAGCCCTTGTGTAACAGATGTAACTGGCATCATGATGGTCAGTGTGAGAAATGCTTCAAGTGTGACCACTGGGGTCATAATTTCAGAAAGTGTTCGTCCAACAATCCTCCTAAGAATCCTGTCTGCTACGAGTGTGGTGATTCTAACCATTATCGTAATCGTTGCCCTAGACTTCAGAACAACAATAACCAGAATGGCAACAACAACAATAACAATCGTAACAACAATTGCAATGCCAACAACAACAATGATCGTCAAAATGGTCGTGGTCGTGCATTTGTTATGAATGCTCAAGAAGCTCGTGAGAACCCTGATACCGTCACTGGTACGTTTATCGTCAACAATCATTTTGCTTCTATTTTATTTGACTCGGGAGCCGACTTGAGTTTCGTATCGACCGAATTTAAAAGTTTCTTAAATCAAAAACCTAATCGTTTGAAAGTGAATTATGAAATCGAGTTAGCAAATGGCAAAGTTGTTAGGTCTAGTGAAGTTTTTAAAGGTTGTAAGCTTGACCTAGATGATCACATTTTTGATATAGACCTTGTGCCTGTAGAACTAGGAAGTTTTGATATCGTCATAGGGATGGATTGGTTGTCTAAAAACCGTGCTAAAATAATATGTTACACCAAACAAATCCGAATTCCCTTATCCAAAACAGAAACTTTAATAATTCAAGGTGAACAAAGAAACAAAAACATGAAAATCATAACTTCCATGAAAGCTCAAAAATATCTTCGTAAAGGATGCCAAGCCTTTCTTGCTCATGTCGTTGACACAAAGTCCAAAGATCGTAAGATTGAGGACATTCCTATTGTTCGTGATTTTCCTGGTGTATTTCCTAGTGAATTGCCTGGACTGCCGCCTCAAAGACAAGTTGAATTCCGTATTGATCTGATTCTGGGAGCCGCACCTATCGCGCGTTCTCCTTATCGTCTCGCACCGTCTGAAATGCAAGAACTTTCATCGCAATTACAAGAACTTCTTGATCTTGGTTTCATTCGACCAAGTTTCTCGCCTTGGGGAGCTCCGGTCCTTTTTGTTAAAAAGAAAGATGGTTCAATGAGAATGTGCATCGATTATCGTGAATTGTACAAAGTAACAATTAAGAACCGATATCCTCTTCCCCGTATTGATGATCTATTCGATCAACTCCAAGGATCGAGTTTCTATTCCAAAATCGATCTTCGATCTGGTTACCATCAGTTAAAAGTTCGTGATGAAGATGTGCCCAAAACTGCTTTTAGAACTCGCTATGGTCATTACGAATTTTTGGTAATGCCATTTGGTTTGACCAATGCACCTGCTGTGTTTATGGATCTCATGAACAGAGTGTGCAAGCAGTATCTCGATAAATTCGTTATTGTCTTCATAGATGATATTATCATCTATTCGCATTCTAGAAAAGAGCATGAAGAGCACTTAAGAATCATTCTTGGGTTGTTGGAGAAGGATAAGTTGTACGCCAAGTTGTCCAAGTGTGAATTTTGGTTGCGTGAAGTCCATTTTCTGGGTCATATTATCAACGAAGAAGGTATTCACGTTGATCCTGCAAAAATAGAAGCTATAAGAATTGGGAAGCTCCGAAGACCCCAACTGAAGTAAGACAATTCCTTGGTCTTGCTGGTTACTATAGAAGGTTTATAGCAAATTTCTCGAAGATTGCAAAGGATTTAACGGTGTTAACACATAAGGATGAGAAATTTGTCTGGGGTGAAAAGCAAGAATCAGCCTTCCAATCTCTAAAATCTAAATTATGTTCTGCTCCTATTCTATCTCTCCCTGAAGGAACCGATAATTTCGTGGTGTACTGTGATGCTTCGCACCAAGGGCTAGGTTGTGTATTGATGCAACATGACAAAGTGATCGCCTATGCCTCTCGACAACTGAAGAACCACGAGAAGAATTATACAACTCATGATCTTGAGTTGGGTGCAGTTATTTTCGCGTTAAAGATTTGGAGACATTACCTCTACGGTACCAAGTGCACAATATTCACCGATCACAAGAGTTTACAACATATCTTCAATCAGAAAGATCTCAATATGAGACAGCGTAGATGGATAGAGTTGATGAATGACTATGAATGTGAGATTAAGTGTCATCCTGGTAAGGCTAATGTGGTAGCTGATGCCTTAAGTCGGAAAGAGCAACCTAAACCTCGTCGAGTTCGAGCCCTTCCAATCTATGTTCGTTCAAATCTATCTCCCCAAGTTCAAGAATTCCAAATCGAAGCTTTGAAGGTAGAGAACATCAAAGGTGAAGCTTTGCGTGGTATGGAGAAGCAGTTAGAAGCAAGGGTAGACGGAACTCTTTATTTCATGGATCGTTTATGGGTTCCGAATTTTGGAAGTGTTCGCAATGTTATCTTGAATGAAGCTCATCGATCCAAATATTCTATTCATCCTGGTGCCGACAAGATGTATAAAGATGTCAAAGAGTTATATTGGTGGCCAAATATGAAGAAAGAGATCGCGGTTTATGTCAGCAAATGTTTAACTTGTGCTAGAGTGAAAGCAGAGAATCAGAAGCCTTCCGGTCTTCTACAACAACCTGAGATCCCTGAATGGAAATGGGAAGAAATCTCTATGGATTTTATAACCAAATTGCCTCGAACATCTAGTGGTCATGATACAATTTGGGTAATTGTCGATCGATTGACCAAATCAGCTCATTTCATTCCTATTAAGGAAACTGATCAGATGGAGAAGCTAACAAGAATTTATTTAAAGGAAGTTGTATCTCGGCATGGTGTGCCAGTCGCGATCATCTCGGATCGTGATAGTCGCTTTACGTCTCGTTTTTGGCAATCGTTGCAAAAATCTCTCGGTACTCGCCTCGATATGAGTACTGCCTATCATCCTCAAACAGATGGTCAGATTGAAAGAACAATTCAAACTTTGGAAGACATGCTGAGAGCATGTGTTATTGATTTTGGTGGAAGTTGGGATTCTCATCTCCCTTTAGCTGAGTTCTCGTATAATAATAGTTATCATACGACTATTAAGGCCGCACCGTTTGAAGCTTTGTATGGAAGAAAGTGTCGTTCGCCACTTTGTTGGATTGAAATTGGTGATCGTCAAATTACTGGTCCTGAAATTCTACAAGAAACGACTGACAAGATTTTTAAAATCAAAGATCGCATTAAGGCTGCCAGAGATCGACAAAAGAGTTATGATGATAATCGTCGAAAGCCTTTAGAGTTCGCTGTTGGCGACATGTTTTACTAAAAGTAGCACCTTGGAAAGGTGTTGTACGTTTTGGTAAGAAAGGAAAGCTCAGTCCTCGTTATGTCGGACCATTTGAGATTCGTGAAAGAATCGGTGCTGTTGCATATCGCCTTCGTCTTCCTAATGAGCTCAGCAATGTTCACAACACATTTCATGTTTCTAATCTTAAGAAGTTTATTCATGATCCTTCGCTTATCGTCCCTACTGAAGAAATTATTATCGACGACAAACTTCATTTCACCGAGGAACCAATTGAAATATCTGACTGGAAAGAGCAAAAGTTGCGAAGAAGCAAGGTCAAAATTGTTAAAGTCAGATGGAACTCCAAAAGAGGTCCTGAATTCACGTGGGAACGTGAGGACCAGATGCGAAAGAATTTTCCTCATCTTTTTCTCGTTGTCTCTCCTGTTCGTGCTTCGTCTTAAATTTCGGGATGAAATTTCTTCAACCAGGGGAGAATGTGACAACTCGATATTTCCGGTATCTAACTTCATTTCATTTCTAGAACTTTCCTTATTTAGAAAGTTTCTACTTATAGACATTTCTATTTTTGGCATTCCTTATACACAACAAACATACATATTTTTACACCATACATTAGTGTTTGACTATTTTAGTCAACACAACATTTTTACTTTCTTATGGTGACACAATTTGAGTTAAAACAATTCTAAAAACAATAAGTTTCCCGGTTAGGTAATAAACGTAACAAACTATTATAAACGTGACTCGAATTGAACGAACCATCGAACCCGACACAAAGGGTTGACCGACCACTTAAGTGGCCGACCTCCCCTCTTTGCTTGACCCATTCGACCGAACACCCCTAGGGTGTGAGGTTCCCTTGCCTCTAAATCTTATCCTCATCCCTTTGAAAGAGTCCTTGTTTGACTCAAACTCCAATTGTAAACCCTAGCAAGCTCCCTATAAATACATTGCTAAAGCCAACCATTAAACCCTATTTGCCCCCTTGAAGCCGTCGACCATACCCCACCATAATCCCCTTCGTCCGTCGTGTTCAAGCAAGCCGAGCATCTCATTGTTCGATCCAAGCTAGGTATACCGAATCTCTTCCTTGTTTTGTTCGTTTACTTGTTGTTTTGTCCCTAAGCTCGAACCCGAGACCATGGCCAAGGCCATATGGTCTCGGCATGCATCCTTGCCCCATAAACCCGTAGCCTACATGCATGCATGCGTACGGTTGTGTGCGAGTGTGTGTATGTCTTGTGCTCGATAATGATCTTGTTGTTTTGTTGCTAAATCCGTGACTTCGAACCCTAGATCTACACTAGGATGACCGAAAAGCCTTAGATCTAGAACTCTAGACCCGATCTAGACCTCTAAACCCTTGAACCAAGCCGATCTAGCCGAACCTAGAACACAAACCCGTAGGGTTTTGGCCTTCGGCCAACCCTAGACCGAACCCTAACCCTAATTGAATTGCATGTTTGACTATTCGACCAATTGATAGCTAGATTGATCATAGTTGACTTTGGTTGACCAAATTATAGTATACCTTAAACCCTAACCGAAATCTAGAAGCTTTAGTTGACTTTTATTGACTAATTTTGACCAATATTGACCAATAAGTCAAACCGGGTCAATACCGGATCTTGACCCAAACCGTGGACCCAAAACCCGAATAACCAATCGGGCCAAGGCCCGTACTTGGCCCATATCAATCTACTTTAGTCCATCGGGCCCAAACCTTGATTGGCCCATTAGTATCCAAGCCAATTTGGACCAAAGCCCAAACCTTTGGCCCATACCCAACCAAACCGAACCCAATTGGGCCAAGCCCAATTCAAGGCCCAACCTAAGTGGACCTAAGCCCAATAAGAGGCCCAAGTGGCCCAACCCATTAAGCCCATTAGGCCCAATAGGCCCAATAAGCCTAACCTAAGCCCATTTCATTTCATTTCATTTCGTAGCCCATTTCATTTCATTTCATTTCATTTCATATCAACCTAATAAGGTCCAATAATCTAAGTTCGTTCGATGTCACGAAACATAAAACATAACATGTAATACATATTGCTTAACTTATATCGTATATAGTATCGCCTGTGTTAGCTTAGTCTAATCAGTAGTTAAATCATTTAGGAAGCTAGGAGTCTCCCAAGGATTCCTCTGTCTTTAGTCTCTTGTTGCTAAGCTTTGCCAGGTGAGTCCACAGACCCCTTTTTCTCTTTTAACTGTTTTATAAACTTTGGGGTGGAAAACATAAACACAATTGCTACTGTTTTGCTATGACTGTTCAACATCTATACATTTTCATTATCGCGTTGGCATGACAAACAATTATTATACCGGACTAAGGTTACCGGCAATCATTAACTAGTGGATCTAGACCATGGATATGCAGATAGTACTATTGGATGACACTCATCCTCCCAACGAACGTTTGATCATTACTTGGTTTATCCAAGACATCTCCGGGAGTGTATATCCATAAAATAACATAACATACTTGAGTTGAAGTGTTGATTGTGGACTTAGGGGTTGGTATATTAACTCAATAGACTAGCTACCTGTTGGGGATAACAGTTCATGCGATGTCAAACACAACATTTTGTTCAACACTTTTTCATAAACATAACTAGTAGTTGTATACATTCTACAACTATACTAAACATTTCATACTTATTACTCATATCATATGAGTGTTGAACCTTATACATTTTCAGTCATAAACCATTTTCTTAACAAACATTTTGGGTAGCAAATCACTTTACTTTCATCATAAACATTAACCCTGTGGATTCACTCAACATTATTGTTGACCCTTTTACTATTTATGTTTTTCCAGGTAATTAGGTGCAATGGAGTTGGAGGATATGAGCATTGAGATTGTCGTGAGCCATGATTAAAACATTAAGTTTACGAACAATCATTTCATTTCAAACAATTTCTATTTTAGGAAACTTGCTATTTTTGGAAACTTTCTACTTTTGGAAAGTGAAACAAACGTTTATTTTTCGTTATTGCGTGGTTGTTTGTTTACTTAATTTTTGCTATGTTGTCATGAACGTTACACCTTCGTTCTTCCGAAAAACATTTTAAATGAAGTAAAACTCATTTTGGCGGGGTGTGACACCTACAACTACCCATATCAAGCCCAACCTGGCCACAACGAACACAACGAGTGGTTTGTTTTGTACACGGACCCAGATGTGGTGATCTACAACTACTACACCAAGGTAATCGTTGACTTGAACTGCTAATTATCGGTCGACGATTAAAACTTCCATGACTTTGGTTTCCCTGCCACCTCCTATTTTGTTGAGACCCAGATTGTGTTTGTGTTTGTTTTGGTCTTTGAAATACCGACTTGTCTTTATTTTCAACATCTTGAGCATGAAGATCTTCCTCAATTGATTTAGCCAAAGTAAAAGCTTGTGATAGGCTATTAGCAAACCTTGTACTTGATCGATAACCAGGTAATAAGGCTCTGACAAAATGTTGTATTTGTGAAGGCTCATCCGGCACCCATTGTTTCACAAACCTTAACTTATTATTAAACTGTTCTATTAACTAGTCAACTGTCATCTGGTTTGTCATCTTTAAACTCAAAAATTCTTGTTTAATACGATCCATCTCAAATGAACTACAATATCGAGCACATACTTTTTCGTAAAACTGATCCCAAGTCATACTATCTTGTTGTTCCCTACTGAGATGAACTGTTATTGAATCCCACCATACTAAACCAGCCTTTTGAAACATACGGGATGCATACTTAACTTTCAAATGGTCATCACAGTTACAAGTATCCAAAACTTTTTCCATATGCCTCAGCCAGTTTAGAGTCACACTCGGGACATTACTGCCTTCATACTCCATCGGTTTACAATCTAGAAACTGTTTATAAGTACAGGGAGGTTTGGTTCCAGTTTGAGGAGTAAATCCTCCAAATTGTATTGGTTGAGGTTCTTGTGATGGATATTGAAAATAAAATGTAGGTTGTGGCATACCAGATGTTGAAGTAATAGGATTTGGTATTGGAATTTGAGTAACTGTAGGGGTTGGTATTTGTGTAGCTTAAGTTGTTGGGATTTGTTGATAATCTCTCAATTTATCCCGCATTTCTTGCAACTGACTTTCCAACAATCGGATATATGCTTGATTATCTGATTCAATATTAACATTGCCAGATGTACCAACCGTATCAGGGTTCTCGGGTTGAGGGATCGAAATATTTGCATCTTCATTATTTGCCATACCTGTTACATCACAACATCTCACCAAAATTTAGTATTAACTCGTTAGTACTTTACCTACTAACCACAATTCATATTCACGCTAATCCCTGCTTGTCAAGAATGATTGATCTCCATGAGCCAAGATTTGAGAATGGTACACCTAATTGTGCACACATTGCCAAACCAATGCTCTGATACCAAACTGTAACACCGTAAAATTTGAGCCATATTTTTTTTAAACAATACGGAAGCGT
The DNA here is from genome assembly GCA_963853835.1 of Calendula officinalis. Taxonomy (NCBI): domain Eukaryota; kingdom Viridiplantae; phylum Streptophyta; class Magnoliopsida; order Asterales; family Asteraceae; genus Calendula; species Calendula officinalis. Next base: position 19,723,829 of record OY970834.1, on the reverse strand, counting down.
TATTTTATAAACATAAAACGATTTACATATTTTATATTTACATAATGGTTCAAGAGATTATAATAATTAAAAGTACGATGTTAACTTCTATACGGCTCGACAACCAAAAATATCAGAGTTTGATCAATCAAATCCCAACAAGCCAAACACCACCAAAAGCTTTCATTAACAACCTGAAAAATATTCAACGAGGTGGGGATTAGCACAAAGCTAAGTGAATAGAATTAACAACCAAATTGTATGATAATATTAACCAAGGATCAACACATTGCATTTACACTTGTTCGACTTCCACAAGAACGAACAAGTTCTAGTTCGACTTCCACAAGAACGAACTTGTAAGTTCCAGTTCGACTTCCACAAGAACGAACTGGCAAAACAGAGGACCGGCAACCTAAAATCATTGTCGGCCTAACAATGATAACTGATAGCTCGTTTACTAAACAGTACGGTAGAACCTCCTTTAAAATAACAAATAAGTTAAAGGTCCAACTATCGTAACCGAAAGTAACCGTAGCCCAGCCGAATTCACCATAGCTGACCTCTAAATCTCCTATCTGCACAAACATCTATTTATCACCACTATTAGGCAACCAAACTATAAGTCATAGCTGTAATTTTCCAACCTAAATGCCTTTTTCCAACCTAAATGCATTTTTCCAACCTAAATGCATTTTTCCAAAATTGATATTACAACACAAGTAAGATGGTTAAAACCACTCACCTTAGCACTTCTCCCCGATACACACAGTAATCGTATTTTACTGAGTCTCTTTTCCTTTGCCTGTAATACACATTACAAACCGAATTACAATCAAAATTTAACAAATAACCATAATACTTGTTATCTTAATTTGAAAACCAATATTACGCACATATAACATCACCAACTAGTTATATTTAGTCAATTTGACAATTTCTACTAACTTAAGACTTTTAAAAGTCAAATTTCACCAAACGGGTCACAACAAAGATTATATTACTTAACTATTTTATACAAACGGGTCAAAAGCCCGAATTCTATAAAAATATTCCTAATCAATTTAACAAACAATTAAGTAATATATTACCAACATCATATAACATCTCTGACTTTTAGAATAAAAGTCAACATCCAAGTTTAACTTATAATCTAATTCTCACCAAACAAGTCCCAAAATTCCTAACTAGCCAAACACTAACTTTATCATTGAAATTTTTATATAATCATGTTAAAATTCACATTTTAATCTCAATTATCACATAACACGTAACAACTTATATAAAATAACAATTTAATCTCAAAACCCAATTTCAAGCTTTTTAGGTTAAAACTCATCTTCAACCTCAAGCTTCCATAAAGAAGATTCAAGACTTTCTCACCAAATCATAGTTATAACTAATCATATATCATATATACTTGCTAAACATCAGTTAAACAATAACACATCTATAAATTTCAAGTTCTAGACAAGAAATCAACATAAATCATAAAACCCACTAAAAGCTCAAAACCCTAGTTACTCTTTTTACTTAAAAACAAGCAACTCTGTCCCTAACTTTAGGTTGGTATTTCTTACCTTATTCTTGTACAAATTTCGAAATCACAACAGCTTCAAGTGACAATCTTTAATTTTGGAAGAAAACTTTCAAAGTGAGTTTTGGAGTGTGTATGTCGAGCAGCAGAGAAAGAAAAGAAAAGCTTAGTCAAAGTTTTAAGTCTTCCCCAATCTTACACGTGCATACCTACACTTGGTTATTAATTTTCATTTCAACACGGTATAATCAGTTTATTTATTTAAAATACCTAACGAACTCCAATTTTGACAACAAAGATATATTTGGAACTTTGGTTCAAAAGTGAACCCAAATATATAAAAATCATTTCGATATATACCTATTTCAGCTTTACTAATTTTTAACGCCGTGGTTAAAAATACAACTAATTAATTCAAATAAAATTATATAAAATAACAAATAATAAAATAGTACTTACCGAAAGTAATAAAATATTAGGCTGGGTCTCGTGGTGTTACACCCTTCTAGTTTAATTAAGATTAATTCTTAATTAAACTTATCCTTTTACACAGCCAACCCTTATAGTTTATCTAGTTATTATTGTTGCACTTAATTATTAAATGTCTAGTATTAATACACTAATATATTCTGTATATTATATACACGAAATATATATACTTTGTATTTATAGTTTTAATAATTAATTATGTAATAAACATTATATAATTTAGACAATAATATTATCCTACACCATATGATTTAATTACTTTAAATCATGTTATGGATAATCTATAATTAACACATTGTATATTTACTCAACTAGTAAATGTACAAATACTTGTATTAATTAGTTAGATAAACTAATCTAGTAATAAGTTGAACTTAACTTAATACTTAACTAATTCATAAATGATTATTATGAATCATTCCTCTTCCAAGTATCATTACATATCTTTCTCGTATTACAAGCACTCACCGGTGTTGTAACACCGCAATCCTAGAGCCATATTTTTTTTTTAAGACGTAGCGGAAGCGAATGAAAAAGACAAAAGTCCTAATTATTACAAGCCATAAAAACTTTTACATAATAATTAAATATATATATATATATATATATATATATATATATATATATATATATATATATATATATATATATATATATATATATAACATTCAAACGGTGTTACTAAAACGAGGCTCGACCCGGTTTACAAAATCAGAGTGCGGTCGGACTTCCAAAACCCGACTCTAGTCATAGCCCAATCCACAACCTGAAAAGAGTCAACAAAGGAGGGATTAGCACAAAGCTAAGTGAATAGAAATAACTATCAATTTGCATAACCACAACAAATTAGAAACAAGAGAAATCAATCTGGAAACCCGTCCAAACTTCCACAAGCAATAGGACGTTATGAGAGTATCGGCGGACTTGAGCAGAACCTACAACTGTTGTTGGCCGAACAATAGTTTACCGATGCCTACTTTACTATTGGCACAGTAGTCCCCCCTGACGGAACACATCCGTAGGTGTCCGAGCACCCCATCCAATAGTAACGAAGCCTAGCCAAAACCCACTCATAGCTAAACTCTAGAAAACATGTGCACATACTACCATTAACAATCCCACAATTAATGGCACCACTGGAAAATCAATAAAAAACCAAGAAAAATGAATTTTCCCAAAACCAGCCAAGATAGCGCCGCGATCCGAGATAGCGTCGCTATCTTCCAGAAGATAGCGCCGCTAGCCAATGATAGTGCCGCTATCTGCCAAAAGATAGCGTCCGCTATCTCAAGTCCAGACGCTATTTCGGGCAGCTGTTCCAATTTTCCAAAAACGATAACAAGATAGCGCCGCTATCTACAGATAGCGCCGCTATCTTCCCCAACAATAATTCTCATTATTCAAGATTTATCTTTAATAAATTTCACCATCAAATGTAATTATTTTAAAAAAAAATCTGTATATCTTTACTGATTAGCATCGCAAATCGTAAAAAAAAATTCTACAAATTTGGTTCGTTTAGTCACTTTTCAAAATTCACATTTAGCATAGAAGACATATCAAGTATTTTAATGGAAGAATTCCTTAGGTTAATAGTAAATTTTCTCAAACATCTATATTTATCTTTCTACCTTTTCCTAACATCCATATATCATTAACTATTTTTACTTTTAAGGGCAAAAACACTCGAGTAGACAGTTTCAATTCATCACATAATTCATAAGTATAAATAAACAATTTGCTTCAATATCAACTATCATACGTATAAGTAAATAGTTTATCAAAACATACATGTGATATCATCATCAGTCGAGGTAAAATCTTCCACAATCATCTGAAATGACCTACCCTCAGGTGGAGGGTGATTCTTCCTCTTCTGGCCTGTTGATGATAACGACCCACTTTCCGACCCCGACCCTGAACCCAATCTCCTTTCTGAAGGACAATCACCGGCCCTGTGACCCTCTTTCTGACAATTCCAACATACCCTTCGCGGGAACTTACAATCATTCAACTCATGCCCGAACTGACCGCACTTGACACATCGCATAGTCTGAGTTGTACAAACACCATTGTGAGAAGATCTGCATCTAGGACACCACTGAGCCTTCTGACCCGAACTACTTCCGGACTGTATACGATTCGAGCTTCCATGCTTTTGATTTCCCTGCCCTTTCTTATTTTGTTGGGAATCTGATTGTGTAGACTTAAACTTCTGATACTCCGACCTATCCCTTTTCACCCAATCATGTGTATTCATATCACCTTCTGCTGCCTTTGCGAAATCAAAGGCCTGCGACAAATTGGTTGCAAGTCTAGCCACCGATCGGTATTCAGGCCGTAAACCTTGAATAAAATGTTTTTTCTCGAAGGCTCATCGGGCACCCACTGTTGTACAAATGTCAACTTTTCATTAAACTGCTCGATCAAATCATCCACCGACATCCCTTCCGTCATTCGCAAATTTAAGAACTCCGATCGAATTCTATCCATCTCAAATGAGTTACAATAACTTTTGCACACTTGTTCTCTAAATTGATCCCACGTTATACTGTTTATTGTTTCCTTTGGTAGGCTTTCAACTAAAGTATCCCACCAATTCATAGCACCACCGGTTAGTTTACGGGTAGCATACATCACCCTAAATTTGTCTTCACAACCACATGCATCCAAGGTTCTATCCATCTCCCTCAACCAATTCATTGTGACATTAGGGTCTCTACTACCACTGAATTCGGGGGGTTTACAATCAAGGAATTGTTTAAAGGTACATGATGGTTTCATGAATTGGTATGGTTGGTTCAGGAATTGATATTGAGGCATACCTTGACTAGGATTAACATAGAAGTATTGTGGTTGTGGCATCATAGGTTGGGGTTCTGATGAGGTGGACATATATGGAGCTGTCATAGTAAAGGCTGGAGTTGTGGGAAATTGCATTGTCAGGGCGGATAATGTAGGGTTGGACATGGGAGGGAAGTTTGGTGTTTAATTATTCTGATTCCGGTTCATACCATCGATAATACTTTGAAGATGTTCTAACCGGCTTTCCATTCTTATAATGTAGTCTTCTCTTTCTGCATTAGCATCTCTAGATGTACCAACGATTTCCGGTTCGGGGTTCGATTGAGTTACCAAAGGGTTGGGATCGTTATCGGCCATACCTGTAACAAACACAACATCTCACGAACTCTTTGTTTAAACCGTTAGTACCAATCATACTAACTTCTATTAAACCACAATTCATATTCACCTTACTAATCCCCTCCACTTAAGGAAGTTTGACCAACTCGAGCCAAGATTTGGGAACGGTGCACCTAAATGTGCAACCATCGCCAAACCGAGGCTCTGATACCAAATTGTAACACCGCAATCCTAGAGCCATTTTTTTTTTAAGACTTAGCGGAAGCGAATGAGAAGGACATAAGTCCTAATTATTACAAGCCATAAAAACTTTTACATAATAATTAAATATATATATATATATATATATATATATATATATATATATATATATATATATATATATATATATATATATATAACATTCAAACGGTGTTACTAAAATGAGGCTCGACCCGTTTTACAAAATCAGAGTACGGTCAGACTTCCAAAACCTGACTCTAGTCATAGCCCAATCCACAACCTGAAAAGAGTCAACAAAGGAGGGATTAGCACAAAGCTAAGTGAATAGAAATAACTATCAATTTGCATAACCACAACAAATTAGAAACAAGAGAAATCAATCTGGAAACCCGTCCAAACTTCCACAAGCAATTGGACGTTATGAGAGTATCGGCGGACTTGAGCAGAACCTACAACTGTTGTTGGCCGAACAACAGTTTACCGATGGCTACTTTATTATTGGCACGGTAGTCCCCCCTGACGGAACACATCCGTAGGAGTCCGAGCACCCCATCCAATAGTAACGAAGCCTAGCCAAAACCCACTCATAGCTAAACTCTAGAAAACATGTGCACATACTACCATTAACAATCCCACAATTAATGGCACCACTGGAAAATCAATAAAAATCCAAGAAAAATGATTTTTCCCAAAACCAGCCAAGATAGCGCCGCGATCCGAGATAGCGTCGCTATCTTCCAGAAGATAGCGCCGCTATCTGTCAAAAGATAGCGTCCGCTATCTCAAGTCCAGACGCTATTTCGGGCTGTTGTTCCAATTTTCCAAAAACGATAACAAGATAGCGCCGCTATCTACAAATAGCGCCGCTATCTTCCCCAGACAGTCGGAAAACCTGCAATTTCTCTTATGAACTCCACCATTTCAACCTTTTTGTACATTACACAAGAAAGAAGGTTAAATCCACTCACCTTAGCTTCCCTTGTGAAGAACTCAGTAGTCTTATATCACTGAGTTTCTTTTCCTTTTCCTGTAACAAAACGAATACCGAATTAGTCACCCGAAATCACCAATTTTGCAACAAGTACAAACTATAATTCAAACCATTATTCGTATGCATCCAATTGACAACTTAACACTTTCATTTCAAAACATATTAGTTGAGAATGTCTAGAATTCCATTAAGTCACTTCTAAGCAATTCATCATGCATTTTTATCCAAGTTGCACATAATCGGCCCAAACGGGTCGGGACAGATAATCAAGTCAAACTTGCAATTTACTAATACCTCATTGTCAAGTTATCTCTTTATCACTAATTTAAGTTATTTACATACTACTTGCATCCATATAAAAGCTTAATCACATTGACCTATTTTAGCACTACAACAAAAAATCCGGTATAGCTATGGAAATTGCGACGGAACTCATTTGCGAGGAAGAAATTTGCTATGGAATTTTGCTGATTAGCTACGGAAAATCCTGATTAGCTACGGAAAATCAGTTTTTGCTACGGAAAATCAACTTTTTGCTACGGAATTTTGTCCGTAGCTATTCAAGAAATTTTTTGTAGTGTAGGTCAATATGCACATATAGACATCCAAACGGGTCAAGACCTGAAACCATCACAATCATACTTCCAATTAATCAAGTAACACATTTAGGACATGAAATTGATAGTTTCAAGTTAACAAGTCATCCAAGACTAAAGTCAACTTCCATGTTTGACTAAAGTCAACAATTCATGAATTTAACTAGCTATTCTAGAAAACGGGTCAAAACCACAAATTACCATTTAAGACATGCTAATATACTTTATAAAAACTCCCATATGATCAACTTATTGAACCACAATAATGCCTAATAATTTCCAAGTTAAAGTCACATATTACCGATTTGACTAGTTTATGCCTTTTACCTAAAAACATCCAAACACTACCATATAATAATCAATTCATCAATTAACACTTTCATAAACATACTAATGCCATTTTGTTCCCAACTAAACATTTAAAGTATAAGTCAAATGTTAAAAATATCCATTTAGTCAAGTTTCATCATGTAAGGCCCAAACGGGTCAAAAATCGTTTTATTAACTTCCAATGTTTACAAACACATAATTATCCTTTAATCAAGTATACAATTATCATACAATAACCAACTTCATGTTAATTCGTTATACTTTGAAGCACCCAGAATAATCAATACAAGTTTGACCTAAAAAAATGCATTTGACCACCTGTTACTAACTCAGAAATCTGATCACTTTTATAACCATACCAGTTCAGGAAAATATTATATTATTAAAGTAGACTCATAGACCTTCGAAACGACTGGTCGCACGCCCAAAACGGAGTTACGGCTGATTTTATATGATTTTTGTAAAATGGTCAAAATCTGCTATTTTCTTTTAGTTACGGGATTTTCACAAATTTCACCCAAACACTACTTTTAATCTATCAAAAGCAATCAATTCATGTTACAATCAAACCTATACAACAATTATCACTTCTAACATGATTATATAACTTAACAACACTTCAAGAACACCAAAACACACATTTCATCAAATTGGGAAGAACTCCATCTTCTTCCCGAGAACTCCATTGATGGAGCTTTCATGGAAGCTTCACGAAATAGATACAACTAATAATTCTACACATACATAACTTGCTATAACTCAATTAAACACCAAATCATACATCAATTTCGGATTCTAAGCATGATTACAAGAAAACCCACCAACAAGAAACCCTAGTTCATCCCTACATCAAGAACATGAAATCTAGCTAAGGAAGAAGAGAACTTACTTAAACTTGCTTCTAGATTATGAAAATCACCCAAGGGAGGAAAGAACTTCAAGCAATAATCATCAATTTGGGAGAAAAAGCTCAAATGTGAGTTGTGTGTGTGTGTTTGTCGTGTGACTGGCAAAGAGAGGAAGAAAAACAATTTTGACACATGCCTTCTCAAATAACACGTACCCCCTCCCCCTTTTTCAGATAAATTCATTAAAACACAGTACAAGTTATTAGGTTCGCAGATAAATAAGTTAGACCTAACTAATTCCAATTTTAATAACGAAAATATTTTTAGAACCCCTGTTCAGAAGTGAACCCAAATATATAAAAATCATTTTAATACTTTAATAACTCAGTTTTTACTAATTTTAACCCCTTGGTTAAAATACAATTAATTCATATAAAATAAAAATTAATAGAATATTACTTACTAAAAGTAATAAAATAATAGGTCGGGTCTCGGGGTGTTACAGGTGTGACCCTTGAGTGTCCTATAGACATGGACGTTACATCATAGGTTGACTAACTGGGCACATAAATCCAACAGAGCCTTGAGCCTTGACTTTTGAGCCTTGACCATTGAGCTGTGACCCTTGAGCCTTGAGCTTTGAACCTTTAACCTTGAGCCTTGACCCTTGAGCCGTGACCCTTGAGCCTTGAACTTTGAACCTTGAACCTTGAGCCTTGAGCGTTGAGCCTTGAGTGTTGAGCCTTGGGCCTTGAGCCTTGAGCGTTGGGCCTTGAGCCTTGAACCTTGAGCCTTGATCCCTGACCCTTGAGACATGAGCCTTGAACCTTGAGCCTTGAGCCTTGATCCTTGATCCTTGATCCTTGACCCTTGACCCTTGACCCTTGAACCTTGAGACTTGAAACTTGAGCCTTGAGCATTGAGACTTGAGCCTTGAGAGTTTAGCCTTGAGCCTTGGAGCATTGAACCTTGAGCGTTGATCCTTGAGCGTTGAGCGTTGAACCTTTAGCCTTAACACTTGAGCCTTGACCACTGAGCCTTGACCCTTGAGCCTTGAGTGGTTAGTATTGAGCCTTTGAGCCTTGAGCCTTGGGCCTTGTTCCTCGAGCCTTGAGCCTTGAGCCTTGGGCCTTGAGCCTTGAGCGTTGGGCCTTGAGCCTTGAACCTTGAGCCTTGATCCCTGACCCTTGAGACATGAGCCTTGAACCTTGAGCCTTGAGCCTTGATCCTTGATCCTTGACCCTTGACCCTTGAACCTTGAGACTTGAAACTTGAGCCTTGAGCATTGAGACTTGAGCCTTGAGCGTTTAGCCTTGAGCCTTTGAGCATTGAACCTTGAGCGTTGATCCTTGAGCGTTGAGCGTTGAACCTTTAGCCTTAACACTTGAGCCTTGACCACTGAGCCTTGACCCTTGAGCCTTAACCCTTGAGCCTTGAGTGGTTAGTCTTGAGCCTTTGAGCCTTGAGCCTTGAGCCTTGTTCCTTGAGCCTTGAGCCTTGAGCCTTGAGCCTTGGGCCTTGAGCCTTGGGCCTTGAGCCTTGAGCCTTGAACCTCGAGCCTTGAGCCTGGAGGCTGGAGCCTTGAGGCTAGAGACTTGAGCCTTGAGCCTTAAGCCTTGAGCCTTAAGCCTTGTACCTAGAGCCTTGAACCTTGACCCTTGATCCTTGAGACTTGAACCTTAAGCCTTAACCCTTGAGTGTTGAGCGTTGAGCCTTGAGCCTTGAGCCTTGAACCTTGAGCCTTGATCCATGAGCCTTGAGCCTTGAGCCTTGAGCCTTGTGCCTTGAGCCTTGAGCCTTGAGCCTTGAGCCTTTAGCCTTGAATTTTGTGCCTTGACCCTTGAGCCGTGACCCTTGAGCTTTGAACCTTGAGCTTTGAACCTTGACCCTTGAGCCATGACCCTTGAGCCTTGAACTTTGAACTTTGAACCTTGAGCCTTGAGCCTTCGTCCTTGATCCTAGAGCCTTGAGCCTTGAGCCTTGAGCCTTGAGCCTTGAGCCTTGAGCCTTGAGCCTTGAGCCTTGAGCCTTGAGCCTTGAGCCTTGAGCCTTGAGCCTTGAGCCTTGAGCCTTGAGTCTTGAGCCTTGAGCCTTAAGCCTTGAACCTTGAGCCTTGAGCCTTGATCCTTGAGCCTGGACCCTTAACCCTTGAGCTTTGGCCCTTGAGCCTTGGGCCTTGAGCCTTGGAACTTGATCCTTTAGTCCTGACTTTTGAGCCTTGACCCTTGAGTCGTAACCCTTGAGCTTGGAGCTTTGAGCTTTGTACCTTTTGCCTTGAGCCTTGAGCCTTGAGCCTTGAGCCTTGAGTTTTGAGCTTTGTGTTGGAATATGCTTCACGTTCATAACATATAGTTATATGGCTAGACGTACGTGAGCCTAAAGGGTCACACACTTATACACCAAACACCTTTTAATATATATAATATAATTAGGGTAATTATATTATTTATATAAAGTATAGTTACTTGACTAGTTATGTTTTAATTAATTGTTAAGTTAAAACATATTAGTGTGTAATCTAAAGAATCAAAAGTACAAGGGCTAAGTGTCATATCTCCTAACTTGTAATTAGGGAATATATACTTAGCTTAGGGAACAAGAAAGATTAACCCTAATCCCCTCCCTTTTGCCCCATACGGCCGTGTACACAAAAGAAAAAAGATTGTGTGGTTTCCTTTTGTTACGTACGTACGCAAAAAACAAGAAAAACAAAATAGATTCTTTCGGTTTTGTGCATCTGAACGTCCGGAAAAGAGATGGAATTAATATTCCTTTTGTTCTTGATTCTTGTTCAAGGGACTAGTATCCCAATTGGTGTTCTTGATATGGTATAGTGTAGATATCATTTGAGGAATTCTACATTGAATTCTTGGAGTTCTTCATACTCATTCATCGGTGTAATCAAAGGCTTCAAGGGTATGATTATTTCATCCTAACTCTTTGATATTATTTGCTTAATTATATTATCAATATGTAGATCCATTATTAGTGATTTAATAAATTATTTCCGCTGCGTTTTACTTGATTAAACCGTAAATCACTAACAGTGGTATCACGAGTCATCATATTGATGATTTAATTAGCAAGTTTTTTGTAAATAGTAGCAAAATCCGAATTTTTTTGGCCCCTAGAGGCGTGCGAATGAAAGAAAAAAAACCTAGGGTTCTTTATTTTTTTTAATTTTCGAAATTTTTGTTAATATGGGGTCAAAAATTTGATTTTTTGAAACCCTAATTGCAACTAGTTACAAAAACCTTAAATAAAAAATTAATCTTGTTAATTGAATTTTTTATTTTATTTGGCTTGGTTTTTATATCAATTGTTAATTTTTTATATGGCAAAACATGTTATTTTGCCATATTCCAAGTCAAAACCTTGTCAATTGTTGCTTGATTGTGCAAAACCGATGATAACCTAGACCGTTTGTGATTGAGTTGAATGCTTGGATTGGTTGTTTGTTTGGAAAAGCCGTGGTTTTTGGCGATGTTGTAATTTTTATTTTATTTTTTTATTTTGGTGCCATATTTTTGGGGCAATTTGTCAATGTAAAAGTAATAGAATAGGTTGTATTTCATTATTTTATGTATTGTAAATTGTTGACCAAGATTTAAGAAAAATGAAGAAACAACAAATTTCCGTCACCGACGCGAGGGCTGTACGAAAACAGGTTTTCCAGGAGCATACGGACTCCGTTTTGGGCGATTCAAAAGCCTAAAATGCTTGCAAAGTCGTGGGCTACAACTTTCCAGTTGGCAGGGAAGACCAACGAAGACTCATTCAGTGACTTTTCGGGCTTAAAAATCTGCTGGAATTTTCTGGCAGATTGCATTTTTTCACAAAATTTGGTTTCTACTTGCTCAAGAATGTCTTGGAGAAAGTGGGAGCCCATTGGGTTTATGTAGGCCCGCTCGGGTTCATGTTGGCCCGTCCCCTAGCTTGACCCTTCGGTCCGTCGTGATGACTCACGTGACCGAACTTAGGTTATCATCGGTCGAGGTTTTGCACAAAATTGTGTTGCATGTTTTACTATATGTTTGTGGTTGTGATATAATTTCTATATGATACAAATAATAAACAACTAAAAATATGATTTTTGAAACACAAACATTAAAACATCCAAAATTTTAATCATCTATGATTACTTGTTAATCATTGATGATTACTCTTTAATCTAAACGTGTTTTTGAGATTAAAACAAAAGTTTCAATATGATTTGAAACTTATAATTTAATAATCGCTAAAACGTTTTTACCGCTTATTAAACCGACTTATGAAGTGGAATGAATGAAGTACATGATTCATTCATATCTTAATAAATTTTTCTTAAAATTTTTCATACCTAAAATTTAAGTCACGCCGTCCAATTGGTTGAAATCACTTGCTTCTACTTTTAAATTCACGTGAGACGTGGTTTGAATTTAGATCCGAGGTCATTATTGTCTACGCGTGAGACCTAGAATATTTTGACATGAGTTCACATTGGATGACTTAATCGAGTTAACCGTGAGACCTTGACACGAGGCGAAGATGCGACAAACATGCCACTTGACCCTAGATGCTTGTTCACTAGGTGCCATGAAGTCCCATAACTCTAAGAGTTGCACTTATAATGCAATTGTCGATCGTCACCTACCTATTGGATCTATCATTGCTAGCAGATCAACTGATGTGATGATAGAAGTCAATGAGGATCTTAGCTTTTAATCAAATTAATTGGGTAGTTAATTTTTTAAAAGAAATTATTATTGAAAATACTTTTTTTTTGAACTTTGTGTGTTATACAGATAACAACAACATCAAAACCTAAGTATCTCCACACTAAAATCAGTTCTTGAAAACTGAAACTGACTAATATCAACTTTATCGACTGATATCGGATTCTAAGGATTGTCCTTAGAGATGAGAAAGTTGATACACCTATAAGAGGCCTTACCTGAGGCACCCCCTGTCAATGATTCCACTGCTGTTCGTCAAGCCTTTACCAAAAGGTTTAACGAACACCAAGAAGTTGCTACTCATATGCTTGTGAGCATGAACCCCGAGATTCGAAAGAACTTCGAGGAACTCACAGCATATGACATGATAAGCGAGTTGAAAATGATATTTCAACAAAAAGCAGAACTTGAACTGTTCAAAACAGTTTAAGCATTCCACGCTTGCAATCAGGAGGACGGCCAATCAGTTATCACTTACATCTTGAATATGAAATGCTATCTTGATCAAATGGAACGTCTTGGTTACCCCTTACCACAAGTTCTTGGAATGAGCTTGATTCATACCTCACCATCCAAGGACTATGACCAGTATGAAAAGTGTTTTAAAAGTACATAGCATGGGGAAGACAATCGTTGATAACATGCTATTGTAATACTGGTTGAGCAAGGGTTACCCAATACTTTTCTAGCAATCAGGGAAGGTAAACCGCAAGCACAAGGCAAGAGTCTAGATAAGGATAAGCTAGTTTACTTTTCCAAACCTACGATTCCCCCACCTGCTAAAAAGGAGCACCCTGCAAAGGATATTTCTTGCCATCATTGCGACGAAACTGGCCATTGAAGGAGGAATTGTCCTGCCTACTTGGCAGAGTTGATGAAGGATAAATGTGTTCTAGCTAGCACATTAGGTATCTTCATTATAGAACTCTATACTTTTCGTGATAAATCTTGAGTGTATGACACTAGTTGTGGAACTCACATTTACACAAATGTGCAAAAGATTGAATGTGAAGTAGAACGCTAAAAGAATGGAAGCTGTGATATTATCCTTCTTAATGCGTTAATTATTGTTTTGAACAATTGTCAATTATGCATTGTTTAGCTTTATCGTTTGTTGAATAATGGATTATGATATTTTGTTTTATGAAAAATAACATTTTTATAACTATTCCTTGTAATAGTATATATGAAATTAATATGCATGATCCTAATTCAAACGGTAGTTCTATACACAAATGTAGCACTCAAGAATCCAAATTGGTTTGGATTCTACTTACCTAGAGCATCGTCATCTTTTCCACATAAACAAGAAACGCATTTTGATACTAAAACTCGACTGGCTTCTTTACAAATGATTATGAATCATTTAAATGCCTCTCTTGTATATTATGGAAAGATAACAAGAAAGCTTTTCTCCCATGTTGGCGAAAGAGCTAAAAATCTACTTGGACTCATACATGCTGATGTATGTGGCCCTTTTAGAACTAAGACTAGGGAAGGTGCCACCTACTTTCACTGATGATATCATTAGATGTGGTTATGTTTACTTGATTGAACATCAACATGGAAGCTTTAATGATATCAGTCGCTATGGTTACGTTTACTTGATTAAACATAAACATGAAATCTTTGAAACGTTCAAAGCTTTCTAAAGTAAAACTAGAAAATCAACTCGGCAAGAGAACAGAGGCTTTCAGTCCTAATTGAGGATGAAAGTACATGAGTCAAGAGTTTCTGGATCATCCCACACATCGTGAGATTGTCTCACAATTCACTCCTCCATACACTCCACAAGATAATGGTGCGTCTGGAAGGAGATATCGGACCCTGTATGACATGGTTCGGTCTATGATGAGTCCTACTACTCTTACACTATCCTTTTGAGGGCATACACTGAAGTCTGCTGCTCGAATACTTAATACGGTTCCGACCAAAAGGTTAAAAAGACACCATATGAGATATGGCGTGGGAAAGTCCCTAATTTGTCTTACTTGAAGATCTGGGGTTGTGAGGATCTCGTGGAACGAGACATGCCGATCAAACTTGAGCCCATATCTTTCAAATATATCTTTGTTACTAATTTACTTCCCAACTGAGAACAAATTGTTGTTACTTGGTATGCTGAGTTTCTTGAGAACAGTCTCATTTCACAAAGCAAGTGGGAGCACTATAGACTTTGACAAGATTCAAAATGAAGATACACAACCTTCTGGTAACACTAGCAAATATCATTCTGAGGCTGGACATATAGATGTTGGACCACAGGATGATGTTGTTCTCATTCGTAGGTCCGCAAGGACACCTCATGCACCTGAACGATATAGACTTATGTCGATGCTGTGGAGTAAAGTTTTGAGGATCATAATGAACCCCCTAACTATCAAGTTGCATTATCGAATTTTGAATTCGAAAAATGACTTGAAACTATCAATGCGAAAATGAAATCCATGAGAGACAATCAAGTTTTGAACTTAGTTGATCTTTCTCAGAACAGTAAGACTGTTGACATGTATGAAAATATACACACCTATAAAGCTCTTCTAGTAACATAAGGTTACACTCAATCCTACTGGATTGACAATGATGAAACCTTCTCGCCTGTTACTAAAGACATTAGGATTCTTATAGCCAAAGTAGTGTACTATGACTATAAGATTTGGTTAATGATGAAATCAAAACGTTTGTTTCACCTAAAACCCAATCTGGGCATGTGTATATATGAAAGCTAGTGGGAGCATTGTCGATTCTCAAGTCATACATGTTGATGACATATCACTCATGTGAAACAATATACCAATGCTACAAGATGAAAATCCTGGCTTGGAAAATGTTTTGACATGAAGGATTGTAGGGATACGATATACATACTTGGAGTAAAGATCTATAATGATAGATCAAAGCGGTTGATTGGTTGAAGTCAAAGTGCTTACATTGATAGAATTTTAAACGGTTTAGAATGGTACTCCCAAACGAGGAAGTTCTCGTATGCCACACAATGTAAACTTGAGTGAGACTCAAGGACCTTCCACACCTGATGTGGTGAAGCGAATGAATGTAACCCCCTATGAATCGGCTATTCCATTCATCATGTACGCTGTAAGGAGCACTAGGCCAAATGTAACGTCCTTAGGGGACCTTACTAGAAACTACCAATAGAATCCATGAGAGAGTCACTGGATTGCTATTATGAACACATTGAAGTATTTTGAAATACTGGATATATGTTCCTTGGTTATGTTGGAGATACCAAACTGAAACTAAGTATACTTGCTATACTTATGTTGGTTTTGTAATAGGTCGTGATGACGCTAGATCCTATTTACGAAGGTTCACTACATTCGAATGATTTATCGAGATATGTGAAATTCGTACTCTAAAAGTTCAAACAGATAACTAACTAGCTGACGCTTTATCGAACTCAATGTCTTGTACCAAACATATTGAATATGAATGGAACATTGGACTTCGACAAGCTAGTAGTTTCATGTAAATCTGTTTTAGTATTTGGATAATGGAACGTTGAGCAGTTTATATTGGAATAAATTCATATATTTGATATGATCGTTTTTATATGAATATCTACTGTGTTCTATATTTGCATGTTTATATCCTTGAATATTTATTGAGTTTTATATTCTAAATTGTCCATTGTCATATTAATAATATGGGAATATTATTAAGACAAATCTGAGGGCATTGATGACATGATCTTAGTATGACTAAGGGTGATGAAATCAAACTCACATGTTGTTTATTGTGATGCACAATTGGACTGACCCAACCTATGAGAAATCACTTCCTGGATTTATGTCACAAGTGAATCTCACAAAGGCTTTGTCGCTTATCCTCTGACTTGAGATGCATGCTGGTTTGTGTATGTGGAGTGCCTAACTTTGATATGGTTAAACGCTGACCTGAATAAGGCTGCTATAACAACTATCTTCGGGTTTGTCATTAAGCGTATATCAAACACGTGTAGTCAATAAAGATTTTGTTCCTCCACATGTTTGGATTAGATACTACTCGGCCCCTCGATGATTTGAATAGACGCTTGTACGGCCGTACCCAAAGGTAATCAAGATGAATCTTGATTGGTTTGGTAATCTACTTCAATGTATAGATCGAGAAACAGAATCGTTGAAATTTTAGATTGACATTAATCCTTGTCTAAAATTCAACATGGTATCAGTAACAAAAGGATAACTGATTGAAAAATTTGAACCTGGACTTTTCTGAAACTCACTCATGTACTTCTATGGGCATTGGCGGGTTGCTAGACTCTAACCTTTGCTTGTATAACTACTTGATTGTTATGACGTGCGCAAGTGGGAGCTGTTGGAATATGCTTCACGTTCATAACATATAGTTATATGGCTAGACGTATGTGAGCCTAAAGGGTCACACACTTATACACCAAACATCATTTAATATATATAATATAATTAGGGTAATTATATTATTTATATAAAGTATAGTTACTTTACTAGTTATGTTTTAATTAATTGATAAGTTAAAACATATTAGTGAGTAATCTAAAGAATCAAAAGTACAAGGGGCTAAGTGTCATATCTCCTAACTTGTAATTAGTGAATATATACTTAGCTTAGGGAGCAAGAAAGATTAACCCTAATCCCCTCCCTTTTGCCCCATACGGCCGTGTACACAAAAGAAAAAAGATTGTGTGGTTTCCTTTTGTTACGTACGTACGCAAAAAACAAGAAAAACAAAATAGATTCTTTTGGTTTTGTGCATCTGAACGTCCGGAAAAGAGATGGAATTAATATTCCTTTTGTTCTTGATTCTTGTTCAAGGGACTAGCATCCCAATTGGTGTTCTTGATATGGTGTGGTGTGGATACCATTAGAGGAATTCTACATTGAATTCTTGGAGTTCTTCATACTCATTCATCAGTGTAATCAAAGGCTTCAAGGGTATGGTTATTTCATCCTAACTCTTTGATATTATTTGCTTAATTATATTGTCAATATGTAGATCCGTTATTAGTGATTTAATAAATTATTTCCGCTGCGTTTTACTTGATTAAACCGTAAATCACTAACACTTTGAGCCTTGAGCCTTGAGCCTTGATCCTTATGCCTTGATCCATGTGCCTTGAAGCTTGCGCCTTGAGCCTCGAGCCTTGACCCTCGAGCCGTGACCCTTGAGCCTTGAGCTTTGAACCTTGAGCCTTGACCCTTGAGCCGTGACACTTGAGCCTTGAACTTTGAACCTCGAACCTTGAGCCTTGAGCCTTGAGCCTTGAGCCTTGAGCCTTGAACCTTGAGCCTTGAGCCTTGAGCCTTGAGCCTTCACCCTTGGGCCTTGAGCGTTGGGCCTTGAGCCTTAATCCCTGCCCTTGAGACTTGAGCCTTGAGCCTGGGGCCTTGACCGTTGACCCCTTGCCCTTGATCCTTAAGCCTTGAGCCTTGAGCATTGAGCCTTGAGCCTTTGAGCATTGAGCGTTGAGCGTTGATCCTTGAACGTTGAGTCTAGAACCCTTTGCCTTGACGCTTGAGCCTTGACCACTGAGCCTTGACTCTTGAGCCTTGACCCTTGATCCTTGAGCGTTGAGTCTTGAGCCTTTAAGCTTTGATCCTTGAGCCTTGAGCCTTGAGCCTTGAGCCTTTAGCCTTGAGCCTTGAGCCTTGATCCTTATGCCTTGATCCATGAGCCTTGAAGCTTGCGCCTTGAGCCTTGAGCCTCTAGCCTTGCGCCATGACTTTTGAGCCTTGACCCTTGAGCCGTGACCCTTGAGCCTTGAGCTTTGAACCTTGAACCTTGAGCCTTGACCCTTGAGCCGTGACCCTTGAGCCTTGAAATTTGAACCTTGAACCTTGAGCCTTGAGCCTTGAGCGTTGAGCCTTGAACCTTGAGCCTTGAGCCTTGAGCCTTGAGCCTTTAGCCTTGAGCCTTGAGCCTTGAGCCTTGAGCCTTGAGCCTTGAGCCTTGAGCCTTGAGCCTTGAGCCTTGAGACTTGAGCCTTGAGCCTTGAGCCTTGAGCCTTGAGCCTTCACCCTTGGGCCTTGAGCGTTGGGCCTTGATCCTTAATCCCTGCTCTTGAGACTGGAGCCTTGACCCTTGACCCCTTACCCTTGATCCTTGATCCTTAAGCCTTGAGCCTTGAGCATTGAGCCTTGAGCCTTTGAGCATTGAGCGTTGAACGTTGATCCTTGACCGTTGAGTCTAGAACCCTTAGCCTTGACGCTTGAGCCTTGACCACTGAGCCTTGACTCTTGAGCCTTGACCCTTGATCCTTGAGCGTTGAGTCTTGAGCCTTTAAGCCTCGATCCTTGAGCTTTGAGTCTTGAGCCTTGAGCCTTGTTCCTTGAGCCTTGAGCCTTGAGCCTTGAGCCTTGAGCTTTGAGCCTTGAGCCTTGAGCCTTGAGCATTGAGCCTTGAGCCTTGAGCCTTGATGCTAGGGCCTTGAGACTTGAGCCTTGAGCCTTTGTTCTTGACTTTTGATCCTTTACCCTTGAGTCGTGAGGGTTGAGCCTGGAGCCTTGAGCCTTGAGCCTTAAGCCTTGAGCCTTGAGCCTTGAGCCTTGAGCCTTGACCCTTGAGCCTTGATCCCTGACCCTTGAGACTTGAGCATTGAGCCTTGAGCCTTGAGCCTTGACCCTTGATCCTTGACCCTTGAGACTTGAACCTTGAGCCTTAAGCCTTGAGCGTTGAGCCTTGAGCGTAGAGCCTTGATATTTGAGCCTTGAGCCTTAAGGCTTGAGTCTTTAGCCTTGAGCCTGGAGCCTTGAGCCTTGAACCTTGAGCCTTGATCCCTGACTCTTAAGACTTGAACCTTGAGCTTTGAACCTTGACCGTTGTTCCTTGACCCTTGAGACTTGAACCTTGAGCCTTAAGCCTTGAGCCTTGATCCTTGAGCCTTGATCCTTGAGCCTTGAGCCATGAGCTTTGACCCTTGAGCCTTAAGTCTTGAGCCTTGAGCTTTGAGCCTTCAGCCTTGTGAGTTGAGCCTTGAGCCTTGAGCCTTGAGCCTTGAGCCTTGATCCTTGAGCCTTGAACCTTGAGCCTTGACCCTTGAGCCTTGAGCCTTGAGCCTTGAGCCTTGAGCCTTGATCCTTGAGCCTTGAGCCTCGAACCTTGAGCCTTGAGCCTTGAGCCTTGAGCCTTGAGCATTGAGCCTAGAGCCTTGACTCTTGAGCCTTGACTCTTGAGCCTTGACCTTTGAGCCTTGACCCTTGACCCTCGAGCGTTGAACCTTGAGCCATAAACCTTGACCCTTGAGACTTGAACCTTGAGCCTTTAGCCTTGAGCCTTGAGCGTTGAGCGTTGAGCCTTTTAGCCTTGAGCGGTGATCCTTGAGCGTTGATCCTTGAGCGTTGATCCTTGAGCGTTGAGCTCAGAGCCTTGAACCTTTAGCCTGGACGCTTGAGCCCTGAGCGTTGAGTCTTGATCCTTTGAGCCTTGAGCCTTTGGCCTTGGGCAATGAGCCTTGAGCCTTGAGCCTTGAGCCTTGAGCCTTGCGCCTTGACTTTTGAGCCTTGACCCTTGAGCCGTGACCCTTGAGCCGTTCCCCTTAGCCTTGAGCTTTGAACCTTAAACCTTGAGCCTTGACTCTTGAGCCATGACCCTTGAGCCTTGAACTTTGAACCTTGAACCTTGACCCTTGACTCTTGAGCCTTGAGGCTTTAGCCTTGAGCCTTGAGCCGTGAGCCTTGAGCCTTGAGCCTTGAGCCTTGAGCCTTGAGCCTTGAGCCTTGAGCCTTGAGCCTTGAGCCTGTAGCCTTGAGCCTTGATCCTTGATCCCAGACCCTTGAGACTTGAGCCTTGAGCCTTGATCCTTGACCCTTGATCCTTGACCCTTGAGACTTGAACCTTGAGCCTTAAGCCTTGAGCGTTGAGCCTTGAGCCTTGAGCCTTGATATTTGAGCCTTGAGCCTTAAGCCTTGAGCCTTGAGCCTTGAGCCTTGAGCCTTGATCCTTGATCCTTGAGCCTTGATCCATGAGCCTTGAGCCTTGAGCCTTGAACCTTGAGCCTTAGGCCTTGAATTTTGAGCCTTGACCCTTGAGCCGTAACCCATGAGCCTTGAGCTTTGAACCTTGACCCTTGAGACTTGAACCTTGAGCCTTAAGCCTTGAGCCTTGAGCGTTGAGCCTTGAGCGTTGAGCCTTGATCCTTGATCATTGAGCCTTGAGCCTTGATCCTTGATCCTTGATCCTTGATCCTTGAGCCTTGAGCCTTGAGCTTTGACCCTAGAGCCTTAAGTCTTGAGCCTTGAGCCTTGAGCCTTGAGCCTTGAGCCTTGAGCCTTGAGCCTTGAGCCTTGAGCCTTCAGCCTTGAGCCTTGAGCCTTGACCTTGTTCCTTGAGCCTTGATCCATGAGCCTTGACCCTTGAGCCTTGAGCCTTCTTCCTTAAGCCTTGAGCCTTGAGCCTTGAGCCTTGAATTTTGAGCCTTGACCCTTGAGCCATCACCCATGAGCCTTGAGCTTTGAACCTTGAATCTTGATCCTTGACCCTTGGGCCTTGAACTTTGAGCCTTGAGCCTTGAGCCTTGAACCTTGAGCCTTGAGCCTTGAGCATTGAGCCTAGATCCTTGATTCTTGAGCCTTGACCCTTGACCTTTGACCCTTGAGCCTTGATCCTCGAGTGTTGAACCTTGAGCCATAAACCTTGACCCTTGAGACTTGAACCTTGAGCCTTTAGCCTTGAGACTTGAGCGTTGAGCGTTGAGCGTTGAGCCTTTGAGCCTTGAGCCTTGAGCGTTGATCCTTGAGCATTGAGCTCAGAGCCTTGAACCTTTAGCCTTGACGCTTGAGCCTTGAACATTGAGCCTTGACTCTTGATCCTTGACCCTTGAGCCCTGAGCGTTGAGTCTTGATCCTTTGAGCCTTGAGCCTTTGGCCTTGGGCAATGAGTCTTGAGCCTTGAGCCTTGAGCCTTGAGCCTTGAGCCTTGAGCCTTGAGCCTTGATCCTTGAGCCTTGAGCCTTGAGCATCGTGCCTTGAGCCTTGAGCCTTGAGCCTTGAGCCTTGAGCCTTGAGCCTTGGCTTTTGAGCCTTGACCCTTGAGTCGTGACCCTTGAGCCGTTACCCTAGAGCCTTGAGCTCTGAACGTTAAACCTTGAGCCTTGACTATGAAGGGTTTCATTGACACTGATTGACCACTTGGATCAACCTCCTAGACACTTGGTTCGAACCATACTGACCAAGAACATGAACTTGTTCTTGACCGGTCAAAACCAACTAGCTGATTTAATCTCTAAATGCGGAACTGAGATTAAACCTAATCCTTAAACCCTAAAGGATTGGGATCTTGGAGATCTAGATTAGATTACCAATGGAAGAAACCTTGTACTAAAAACCCGAACACACACACACACTTGTGTGTATTCGACGGCTACCAAGAACCCTAGGGATCTTGGTGGTTTCGGTCGAATAAGAGGGGAGAGGGAAAAGGGTTTCCCAAAACATACGTTAGTTAAAGCTTATGATAGATCCACTGATGATGAACAAATCGAGCGATCTTCTAGTTGATCTAAGCAATGAACTTGATCTTCAATACTTGAAGAACACGAAGAACGAAGAACACCAAACTTGGTGTTCTTGGTGGTGTTCGGCCGAAGCCAAGGGGATGAGGGGGGGAGGGATTTCGTGTAAAGAGGCAAGGAATCAACATCTAGGGTTAAGTCATAAGCCTCCTATTTATAATAGAAGATCTTACACTTAAAACCCTTCTAGTTTAAATAAGATTAACTTCTTAATTAAACTTTCCTTTTTACACTTCTATCCCTTATAGTTTTAAGTAGTTTATTATTGTTGCACTTAACTATTAAATGTCTAGTATTAATACACTAATAATTCGGTACCCATATACACGAATTACATACTTGTATTTATACTTTTAATAATTAATTATATAATAACCTTTATATAATTTATACAACAATATTATCCAATTTACTATATGATTTAATAGCTTTAAATCATATCATGGATAATCTATAATTAACACATTGTATATTTACTCAATTAGTAAATGTACAAATACTTGTATTAATTAGTTAGTTAAACTAATCTAGTAATAAGTTAAACTTAACTTAATACTTAACTGATTCATAATGACTATTATGAATCATTCCTCTTCGTAGTATCATTGCTTATCTTGCTCGTATTACATGCACTCACCGGTGTGACCCTTAAGTGTTTCGTAGGCATGGATGTATCATCATAGGTTGACTAACTATGCACATAAATCCTTCAGACTCTTGAGCCGTGACCATTGAGCCTTGAACTTTGAACCTTGAACCTTGACCCTTGACTCTTGAGCCTTGAGCCTTTAGCCTTGAGCCTTGAGCCTTGAGCCTTGAGCCTTGAGCCTTGAGCCTTGAGCCTTGATCCTTGAGCCTTGAGCCTTGATCCCTGACCCCTAGGACTTGAGCCTTGAGCCTTGACCCTTGACCCTTGACCCTTGATCCTTGACCCTTGAGACTTGAACCTTGAGCCTTAAGCCTTGAGCGTTGAGCCTTAAGCCTTGAGCCTTGATATTTGAGCCTCGAGCCTTAAGCCTTGAGCCTTGAGCCTTGAGCCTTGAACCTTGAACCTTGAACCTTGAGCCTTGATCCCTGACCCTTGAGACTTGACCCTTGAGCTTTGAGCCTTGAACCTTGACCGTTGATCCTTGACCCCTGAGACTTGAACCTTGAGCCTTGAGCGTTGAGCCTTGAGCCTTGAGCGTTGAGCCTTGAGCTTTGATCCTTGAGCCTTGAGCCTTGAGCCTTGAGCCTTGAGCTTTGACCCTTGAGCCTTAAGTCTTGAGCCTTGTGCCTTGAGCCTTGAGCCTTGAGCCTTGAGCCTTGATCTTTGATCCTTGATCCTTGAGCCTTGATCCATGAGCCTTGACCCTTGAGGCTTGAGTCTTGAGCCATGTTCCTTGAGCCTTGAGCCTTGAGCCTTGAGCCTTGAGCCTTGAGCCTTTATCTTTGAGCCTTGAGCCTTGAGCCTTGAGCCTTGAGCCTTGAGCCTTGAGCCTTGAGCCTTGATCCTTGAGCCTTGAGCCTTGAATTTGGAGCCTTGACCCTTGAGCCGTCACCCATGAGCCTTGAGCTTTGAACCTTGATCCTTGACCCTTGAGTCGTGAGCCTTGAGCCCTGAGCCTTGAAATTTGAGCCTTGAGCCTTGAGCCTTGAGCCTTGAGCCTTGAGCCTTGAGCCTTGAACCTTGAGCCATGAACCTTGACCCTTGAGACTTGAACCTTGAGCCTTAAGCCTTGAGCGTTGAGCGTTGAGCCTTGAGCCTTGAGCGTTGATCCTTGAGCGTTGAGCTCAGAGCCTTGAACCTTTAGCCTTGATGCTTGAGCCTTGACCATTGAGCCTTCACTCTTAAGCCTTGACCCTTGAGCCCTGAGCGTTGACTCTTGATCCTTTGAGCCTTGAGCCTTTGGCCTTGGGCAATAAGCCTTGAGCCTTGAGCCTTGAGCCTTGAGCTTTAAGCCTTGGGCCTTGAGCCTTGAGACTTGAGCCTTGTGCCTTGAGCCTTGAGCCTTAAGCCTTGAGCCTTGCGCCTTGAGTTTTGAGCCTTGACCCTTGAGCCGTGACCCTTGAGCCGTTACCCTTGAGCCTTGAGCTTTGAACCTTAAACCTTGAGCCGTGACCCTTGAGCCTTGAACTTTGAACCTTGAACCTTGACCCTTGACTCTTGAGCCTTGAGCCTTTAGCCTTGAGCCTTGAGCCGTGAGCCTTGAGCCCTGAGCCTTGAGCCTTGAGCCTTGAGCCTTGAGCCTTGAGTCTTGAGCCTTGAGCCTTGAGAGGTCCCGGATTGTTCGTTATGCTAATGGACTCCCGTGGGAGTATGAGTTGGAAGTGAAGAGGGCCGCCACACTAGATGATGCTATTAGTGTGGCGAGGAATGTGGAGGAAGTGGGCCATAGGAGGATCAATGAGAGGCCAAAGTTTGAGAAGTTGAAGAAGAGGAAGTTTGAGGGGAGCTCGGGATCGGTGAAGAAGGGAAAGTTCACCCCGACCTTCTCTAAGCAATCAAGTGTGGGAACGTGTAAGAAGTGTGGCAAGGACCACAAGGGTGAGTGTTTGGCGGATTCAAAAGCTTGTTTTAAGTGTGGGAGGCCAGGGCATTTGGCAAGGGATTGCCGGGCCAAGCCGTTGGATGAAATTGAATGTTACTCGTGCCACGAAAAAGGGCACTATAGTAATTCTTGCGCGAAGAAGGGAAGTGAGACAATGGTGTCGACTGCACAAAAGAAAGCGGAGCCGACAAAGGTCAAAGGACGAGCCTTCCAACTTACCCGAGATGACGCCAAGGAAGCCACGATGTCGTTTCAGGTACCCTACTCGTAAATTCTATTCCCGCCCGGATCTTATTTGACTCGGGTGCTACTTATTCGTTTGTGTCCCATGATTTTGTTGTGAAATTGAATGTGCCCTTAGAACTTCTTGATGAGGTTTATGATATTGAAATTACGGATGGTAAAACCTCCATAGTTCAACATATGTGTCGGAATTGTGAGCAAGAAATAGACGGGAGAAAGTTTAAGGTAAACTTATTGCCTATGGGAATTGCGGGGTTTGATATAATAGTTGGTATGGATTGGTTGGGTGATCATCAAGCAAAGATTTTATGTGGGAAGAAGATAGTTTCGATCAAGACTTCCGGTAATGAAAAAGTTTATTTTTACGGTGAAAGATGACACCATTTACCGAGCCTCATGACCGCGGTTAAAGCAAGAAAATGTTTAGCAAAAGGGTGTTCGTCCTGTTTAGCGTATGTGTTAGATGGAAGGAAGGAAAAGAAGACGGTGGAAAATGTGAAGGTGATTCGGGATTTTCCCGAGGTATTTCCCGACGATTTACCGGGATTGCCACTGGATTGGCAAGTAGAATTCCGTATCGATTTAGTTACAGGAGCGACACCGATAGCTCGTGCTCCATATCGTTTGGCTGCCACCGAAATGCAAGAATTAATGTCACAATTGCAAGAATTACTCGACAAGGGATTTATTCGTCCTAGTTCATCTCCATGGGGTGCGCCCGTATTGGTCGTCAAGAAGAAAGACGACTTGATGAGAATGTGCATCGATTACCGAGAGTTGAATAAGATGACTATTAAGAACCGTTACCCGTTGCCTAGAATCGAAGACTTATTTGATCAACTACAAGGAGCCGATTAATTCTCAACGATCGATTTGAGATCGGGTTACCATCAAGTTCTAGTGAAAGAAGGAGACACCGAGAAGACGGCGTTCCGTACGCGTTTTGGGCATTACGAGTTTTTGGTAATGCCATTCGGGTTGAAAAATGCACCGGTCATTTTTATGGATCTTATGAATGGGTTTGTAAACCATTCCTCGACAAGTTTCTTATCGTATTAATCGACGACATTCTCATTTATTCTAAAACCGAAGAAGAACACGAAAGTCACCTAAGGCAAACGTTAGAAGTACTAAAATGGGAGAAATTATATGCAAAGTTTTCCAAGTGTGAATTTTGGATTCGAGAAGTCCAATTCCTTGGTCATGTTGTGTCACGAGAAGGAATCAAAGTTGACTCGTCGAAGATTGAAGCGGTTATGAAGTGGGAACCTCCTCGAACCCCAACCGAAGTGAGAAGTTTTCTCGGGCTTGCCGGTTATTACCGTCGATTTATTCAAGACTTTTCCCGAGTGGCAACTCCACTCACATAGTTGACCCGAAAGAGTAGCAAGTTCGTGTGGGAAGAAAAGCAAGAAAAGGCATTCGCGTTGTTAAAGGAAAGATTATGTAACGCCCCTAGCGTTACCCGTAGGCATAATAGACTTCGTTGTGTATAGTGATGCCTCGAATAAAGGTTTGGGTTGTGTTTTGATGCAACGAGGAATAGTGATAGCTTATGCCTCGAGACAGTTGAAGGATGCGGAAACGAGATACACTACTCATGATTTAGAATTGGCCGCGATAGTATTTGCCTTGAAGTTATGGCGACATTATTTGTATGGTACGAGGTGCACGTTATATACGGATCACAAGAGTCTTCAATATGTTTTCACTCAAAAAGATTTAAATATGAGGCAAAGAAGATGGATCGAATTGATAAACGATTATGATCGTGAGATTGTATACCATGTGGGGAAGGCCAATGTGGTAGCCGACGCCTTAAGCCAAAAAGTTCATGAAAAGCCAATTAAAGGGAAGTTGACTCGGATTGAAGTAATCTCAAGTATTGTGGAACTAATTAAAAATGCCCAACGAGAAGTGATGGAGAAAGAAGAGTTAAGGCAAGAACGTTTGGGTAAAAATCAACATTTTGTAGAGAACAAGCAAGGATTGAAAACCGTTGGTGGTCGAACTTGGGCCCGCAAGTTCGGTGGAACCCGAAAGGAATTGTTAAATGATGCCCATAAGTCTAAGTATTCGATCCACCTGGGAAGTACAAAGACATAACAAGATATGAAGAAGATGTATTGGTGCCCCGGAATGAAAGCAAGAGTGGCCAAGTATATTTCTAAGTGTGGCACGTGTGCACAAGTAAAAGCCAAGCATCAAGTACCTTATGGGGTAGCTCAATCGTTACAAGTCCCGGCCGGAAAATGGGAAGAGATAACAATGGATTTCATTGTTGGGTTACCAAGAACGAGCAAGAACCATGACGCCATTTGGGTCATAGTTGACCGGTTGACCAAAAGTGCATTATTCTTAGCAATCCGGGAATCCATGCCACTCAAAAAGTTGGCAAAATTGTATGTGGATGAGGTGGTAAGACTTCATGGGGTCCCGTTATCGATTGTGTCCGATAGAGATGCGAGGTTTACCTCGAGATTTTGGAGATCGTTGCAAGAAGAGTTGGGAACGAAATTGCGGTTGCGTACGGCCTACCACCCGCAAACCGATGGTCAACGTGAAAGAACTATTCAAACGGTTGAAGATATGTTAAAATCTTGTGTGTTGGATTTTGGAGGTAAATGGGATGAACATCTACCGTTAGTCGAGTTTTCCTACAATAATAGTTATCACTCAAGTATTAAAATGCTGCCTTATGAGGCGTTGTATGGAAGGAAATGTAGGACTCCCTAGTGTTGGCTTGAAGCGGGAGAGATAAAACTCACAGGTCCCGAAATTGTGAAAGTGACAAACGAAAAGATTGGAATAATTCTAGCCAATATGAAAGCCGCACAAGATAGACAAAGAAGCTATTCGGGTTTGAAAAAGAGACCTTATGATTTGAATGTGGGTAACATAGTAATGTTAAAAGTATCGCCTTGGAAAGGCGTAATGAGGTTTGGAAAGAAGGGAAAATTGAGCCCGAGGTATGTTGGCCCGTTTAAGAGTTTGAAACACGTCGGTTTGCAAGCATTTAAGTTGGAACTTCCACCCGAACTTCAAGGTGTACACGATACATTCCATGTAAGTTATTTGAAGAAGTTTGTGGGTGAAGTTGAAAACATTATCCCATTACAAGAGTTACGGGTTGATGCCCCGAATCGGTTGATAGAATAGCCCGAAGCCATATTAGAGTCAAAGACCACGAAACTTGGGAATAAAGAGATTGAGTTGGTGTTGGTGAAGTGGAAGCATTCACTTGGACCGAACTTGACATGGGAAGTCAAGGATGAGATTCGGAAAAGGTACCCGAACTTCATAAACTATGATGAGATTCCGAGGACGGAATCTTCTTAAGGGGAAGATAGTTGTAACGACCAGAAATTTGTAAATAAATAAATTGTACAAAAATACGATAAATATGGGTAATTCGTTTAGAACGCGTAGGAAGTGGTTTCGTGTCATTTGGACACCGTATGATAAGGTTATGGGAGAAACCGGGTCGAGACATAGACGAAAAAGTGCAGCCTGGGCTGCGTGAGGAGTTCGCGGCGCATACATGCATTTCCGTTCGCGAAGACCAGGCAGAGAAATTGAGGTTTCCGAGACCGAAGTTCGCCAGCAGTTCACGAACGCGAAGGAGTTCCCGACATGCGAAGTTCGCGGCGCGAAGTCCCCCGACCAGCAGCATTTAAGTCGGGTTTGGCTCATTAAATGCCATCCAAAACCCTAGTTTTCTCCTACCAGCTGGTGTGGACGATTTTTGAGCATAAAGTGGTGTTTGAAGCTTCATCTTCACTAAATCTTGGTGATTCTTGCTCCTAGTTGAAGTTCAAAGGTAAATGATGTGATAGAACTAGTTATAAAATAATCACCTAAATACGCCTTCTCTAAATTACCACACTCTTAGGCAAGTATGACCTAATCGTGAGTAATATAGTTCAGGTAAGTACGTCGGGTATATTCGTTTCCGCAGGGAACAGTGATGATGACTAAATAAATTAATACTAATGATTTAATCTAAGTACATGCATAAAGTAGGGGTTTTTGTTTTTAAAACTAAGTAATTAAATAAATTGATTAAATGTAACTTTGAACTTTTGAAAACTGAAACAGACTGACAAAGTAGTAAAACTGTGTTCAAATATGAGAGGGAATATTCACTATGATCGATTCCACCTAGGTCTAGGTTTGGTTGGTTAAGTCCCGATTTAATTGGTGTTCTAGAAGTTAGGTAAGCAGTGGTCTCTAGCTTCCTACAATGGCCGTGTTATCATTCCTAAGAAATGTTTTCCTAATGAATCATACTATGGTCACACTTCGGCTTGTTAATTATATCAAGGCCCGGAGTTCCGTCGACTTCTAATCTCGAATTCGGTCGTCAATAAGATTAGACTTTCGGTTTCACCTAAGTTATTTGATGCTTAAACTCGAATCGTAGATCTAGTGGATTGCCAACTACGTCACCGGGATAAAAAGTTGAAGTACTTATTAACTACAAATGCTAGTGGTCACTCAACAAAATAATTAATAATCAACAGTTAAAACAATCGAAAGTTCAAGAATTAACCGAAAGGATCTTTGATATAAATAAACAAGTGTTCAAAACCAATGTTAAAATCCTAGAAATACCGAACCTGAAGCCTAGATTTCATCTAATCATAGTGAATATAAATGATTAGCACATAGACATGCTAAACATCGCAAAACAAACGTATGTATTCAATAGAACAAACATAATAAAGATCGATAATGATTAAAAACAGAAATATATGAATGGAATTGAAGATCTTGAAGCTTGAAACCCCTTAAATTCGTCCACAATGGTGTTCCTAGGTCAAAAGTCGGCTGCAACCAAAGATTCCCCAAAAAATGGCTGAATTTTGGCTTAAATAGCCTTATTTTTGATTTTCTCGAGCACTCGACCACAGGTCTGTTGAGCGCTCGACACAATGACACGCGCGCGCCACAGGGTGCGACAGGGGTCTGCTCGCGCGGCTTGACCATGTCTGAATTTCGGAATTTGCTCAATTTGTACGTTTATGGCCCTTTTCTTCTATAATTTGGACTTTTGACCTGCATTTTATCAACAACATCATAAATTAGGCATAAACACTTCTTTTCACTATAAAACAAGCCTAAAAATTACAATATTGACGGATTTAAATATGTATAAATCCGTCAATATCAAGATGCCCACACTTGAACTTTGCTTGTCCACAAGCAAATGATCATAAAAAAATTTCAATCAGCTAGATAACAAATTAACATAATCGACACTTATCTCTATTTAATTAATAGAAACACAATAATTTTCAGAACCTAGTCCAATTTAGCAGCTAAAATTTTCACTATTTTTATGTCCATGTTTGTGTAAGACATTAGCTAACTTTTCACAAATCTAATTAATTGTCCAACTATGCTAATTAGACTACTTTTAACTTAGATCCTAATCATTCTTGCATAACCTATAAATACCATCTTTATGAAAATTACCCAACTAGCAAGGTTAAATAAAGAAAACTTAGTTTATTTATTCATTTCATAGCTTATTTGCTTTGTTCATTTATGCTTTGCATGCTTATTTATTTAATTACTTATTTTTCATTTCTTTCCTACGTGCTTTGCATGTTTCTTAGTTTTATTTATTTATTTGTTTAGTAGAGAGAACCGCAACTTTCTTTGAGCACCGCGTAAAAGACTTTCAGCCAACATATCCAGATCAGTTGACCTTAATATGCTAGGTTTAAAGGACCCCGCGAGCTTACTTGTCGGGAACCCAAGGTTGGTTAATTGTTTCCCCTAAGTATTTGATTAGGTATTTATTCCAGAATCGATTCGAACCTCAGCTTACATTGTGAACCCACGTAAAAGACTTTCGACCAACATATCCAGATCAGTTGACCTTAGAATGCTAGGTTTGAAGGACCTCTCGGGCGTACTTGTCGGGAGCACAAGGGCGGTTGAATATTCTCACCGATTCTTAAATTTTTCATGTATATTATTTAGCAATTTATTCACGTAAACTAAAGACTCTTAATCCAACCTAACGTTATCGGGAGTTATCTTTGCTAAACTTAATTTTTAAAAGACAATGTCTATAGACTTACAAGAATTTCAAATTTTCCAAGTTAAGAAGTGATTTAATTAACGAGTTAAAGAAAAAGAATTAGATTGACGAAAAGCCACAAAAAATTGACACATAAAAGCTAGGTAAAATTTTGACTTTTAAAAAATGACTTTATTGTCCAAAAATTGTTTTCTAAGGTATTGAGACGTGTCTAAAAAAGAAATTTCTAATTGAAACGGTTTTGTGTTTTTAGATGATTTCTATGAGAATTATACAAATGGTGGAATCCACCCCCATGCCCACACTTAAACTTTGCATTGTCCCCAATGCAATAATATTTCAGACAAATAATTAAAAGTAAATAGACAAAAGGAAAGGTACTCCCTGGGGGTGCTTTGTGTTGATTCCATGTAGTTGTGTTCCATTAGAATGTGCTCCAATTCCAAGCTCAACTCCAAACATGAATTTTGTTCTAAACATCACAATAAACATAAACACATATAAAAGTAAAAACATAACATAAAAATAAAGCAGTAACATAGTTGAAACCTCTTTAATTTTTATTTTTTTTTATTTTTATTTTTTGACAGGGCAGCATGCGCGCGCGACGTAGAGTCTCTCGAGGGCTCGAGAATGCGAAAAATTCACAGATACTGTCGCGCGG
The DNA here is from genome assembly GCA_963853835.1 of Calendula officinalis. NCBI lineage: Eukaryota > Viridiplantae > Streptophyta > Magnoliopsida > Asterales > Asteraceae > Calendula > Calendula officinalis. Next base: position 19,691,983 of record OY970834.1, on the reverse strand, counting down.
CTCGACAAACTGCTCGCGTGACTCGAGAATGCGACAAGGGTTACCAGATGGAGTCGCGTGGCTCGAAGACCTGCTCGCATATGCGACATGCCTTCAGTTCGACGAGGCTTTTCTGCTCGACTAGTGGCGTGGAGCGACAGATTGTCGCGAACTCGACAAAAAAGATTTTATTATTATTATTATTATTTTTAAATAAAAATGCAGAAATAAAATTGACAAAAATATAAATAACCCCGGGTTGCCTCTCGAGAAGCGCTTCAAAGATTTACGAGTCTAGAGCTTGACTCGCCCCAAGTTATATTACTTGGGGTAGATTACCGGACGGAATTTGTCAAACGGGAAAACCACAACTAAAAGCTCTTTTTCGGTGGTGGTATAATTCGCTTGAGCACCGGTGAGTGTTCGACTAGCGTAATATATCAGTTGAAAATGATTGTTCACACGCTGTCCCAACACCGCACCGAGTGCGTAATCACTCGCATCACACATGAGTTCGAATGGTAAATCCCAATCGGCAGATACCATGATAGGAGCATTTGTGAGACGGTCTTTCAAAAGATCGAAGGCCTCCACACACTCGGAATCGAATACGAAGGGTGTGTCCTTCTCAAGAAGTTGAGTCATGGGTCGGGTTATCTTGGAAATGTCCTTGATAAACCTACGGTAGAACCCCGCATGACCGAGAAAGCTTATCACTGCTTTAACATTTGAGGGTGGAGGGAGTTTAGAAATAACGTCGATTTTAGATTTATCGACCTCCAACCCTTGTTTAGAAATTTTATGTCCCAATACGATGCCTTCACGCACCATAAAGTGACATTTCTCCCAATCAAGTACAAGATGTGAATTCTCGCACCTATTGAGAACACGCTCGAGACTGTCAAGGCACGAATCGAAGGAATTTCCAAAGAAGGAGAAATCGTCCATGAAAACTTTCATACAATCCTCGATCATGTCTTGAAAGATGAATGTCATGCACCGCTGAAATGTAGCAGGTGCATTATATAACCAAATGGCATCCTTCTATATGCAAAGGTACCGAACGGACATGTGAAGGTGGTTTTCTCTTGGTCCTCGGGATCGATGGGGATTTGAAAGTAGCCAGAGAAACCGTCCAGGAAACAATAGAAGTTATTTCCGGCTAGTCTCTCTAACATTTGATCAATGAAAGGTAGAGGAAAGTGATCCTTGCGAGTTGCATCATTGATTTTTCGGTAGTCAATGCACACTCGCCACCCCGTGACAGTTCGAGTTGGAACAAGTTCGTTCTTATCATTACGAACAACTGTCATCCCTCCTTTTTTTTGGAACTACTTGGACCGGACTCACCCATTGACTATCTGAGATGGGATAGATAAGACCTGCATCAAGCAGTTTTAAAAACTCTTTTTTGACCACATCTTTCATATTCGGGTTCACCCTTCTTTGACTTTGTACACTTGGCTTGAAATTGTCCTCCATGAGGATTTTGTGTGTACAGAAAATAGGGTTGATGCCCAGTATGTCCACGTTTTTCCAGGCAAGAGCCCGTTTGTGAGATTTCAGGATTTCCACTAATTGGGTTTTTTCAGTAGAGGATAGGTTTGAAGAGATGATGACTGGCAATTCAGATTCTCCTTGTAAGTAAGCATACTCTAGGTGGTCAGGTAACGGTTTAATTTCTAATGAAGGAGGGTCCTCTAAAGATGTTTTGATTCGGTGATTTTGTTCAGGGTCGAATTTTTCAAAATCATCTTCATTTTCCTCCGAACCCTCTTCGTCAAGGCGAAGTAATTCCTCGAGCTCTGAGAGATCATGGATGGATTCGGGGGAGTCTAGAGCAACATCACCATGAATAGTGATGTCGTCACAATCTAGGTCGAGAAATGAAGTGATTTCCTCCTCCATGCATACATCGATGATGTCGATGAAATTGCATGTATCATCAGAGGTAGAAGTATGTCTCATCGTTTTTTCAATGGAGAAGGTGACTCGATCATTACCAACACCTAAACTGAGCTGTTTTTCGGCCACAAAGATGATGGCACTTGCGGTGTTCAAGAATGGTCTCCCTAAGATAAGAGGGACGTTCGGCTCTTCTGGTATGTCTAAGATCACAAAGTCGGCCGGAAATATGAACTTATCGACTTTCACCGGGATGTTCTCTGTTATGCCTAGCGGGTATTTAAATGACAGGTCTGCTAGTCTAACCCTCATCCTAGTTGGTTTAAGCTATGTTAATCCTAGTTTGAGATATATCGACAAGGGCATTAAACTTATGCTAGCTCCTAAGTCCGCTAGTGCTTTACAAGGTGGTAAATTATCTAAAAGACAAGGGATTATGAAACTCCCTGGGTCGCCTTTCTTCGGTGGCATGTTTGATTGGAGAATTACTGAGCACTCCTCACTTAGTATTGCCAAAGATGCTTCCTCAATTTGTATCTTGCTAGAAACAAGATCCTTGTTAAACTTTTCATAGTTCGGTATCCCTGCTAACATATCAACCAAAGGAACGTTAATGCGCACCTGTTTAATCATGTCAACAAACTTACCATATTTTTCTTTAAGTTTTTCTTTCCTCAACCGTTGCGGGAAAGGCACCTTTGGTATGTACGAGTTTTTTTGTTTCTGGGTTAGTAGACCTGTGCGTCTCCTTTGGTTTTGTTGCTTCCGGCACTCTTGTGTTCTTGATCTTCTCCATCGCTGGTTCCTCTTCTTCAATCAAAATCTCCTCAGCAACCTGTTCATCAGAAGATTTTTCATTAGTATTCAAAACAAGTGGACTTACCGTTCTACCACTTCGAGTAGTGATAGCTTTAATATTTTCGAATCCTCGTTTTCGATTGTCTTCTGTTCTGGGTGGTAGACTGCCTTGCGGTCTATCTTTTAGTACTTCGGCAATCAGCCCCATGTTTCTCTCTAGACTTTGAATTGCTGCTTGCTGATTCCTGATAATTTGATCTTGTTCTTCAGCTTTCTTGTCTTGTTTTTCCATGTACTTCTCGATCATGATTTCCATTGAGGCTTTTTGCCCTTGACATGCAGCATTATCTCGTGGTGATTGATTCGCCTGATTATCACGTTGGAAACCAGGGGGTTCGAGTTTCTCGGGGGATAGTTATTGTTTTGGTTACTGTTGTTATAACCTCTGTTGTTGTACCCCTGATTGTTGTTGTGGTACCCTTGATTTCCACCTTGATAATTATTACGGTACCCATTGTTGATATAATTCAACTCTCCTCTACTGACATTGGTTGTTGTGTGCAATCTTTGGTGAGATGTGGTCCTTTGCATTTGTCGCATCCAACCTGTATGGCATGTAAAAAACTAGTTATTTTATCTAATTTTCGTTCGAATGCTTGTTGATTGTTCATTAATGCGGCCACTTCATCGTTCTGTCTATCATCCACCATATTCAATTGACCAGTTCGTCTGTCAGTTTGCCATTCCATACTGTTCATAGCTAGGTCTTCAACGAGTTGATATGCTTGGGTTGGAGTTTTGTACATGAACAACCCGCCACTTGATGAATCGAGAAGGGATCGAGATGTGTAATCCAATCCCCTATAAAAGATGTGTACTATGTTGTTTTTCTCGAAACCGTGGTTTGGGCATTTTCTCAATAGACCCTTTAGCCTCTCCCAAGAATCCGTCAACTTTTCACCTGAATCCTGCATAAAAGCCATAATATCAGTTTTTAATTTGTCAGCCTTAGCAGGTTAAAAATATCGAGTGATAAAACGACTTCGGAGTTCATCCCAAGTCGTAATTGAGCCTGGCTCTAACGATTTAACCCATTCTCTTGCATCCCCAGTTAAACTGAAAGGAAACAATCTGAGTCTCATGGCATCTAACGATACGTCTCGTTGTTTGAACAGCTCACAGATTTCCAGAAAGTTCTCAAGATGTCTGTTAGGATCATTGCATAATCTGCCATCGAAGTTCAGATCCCGCACTATACTAAGGAATTGACCTTTAATCTCGAAATTGATATTATTCAATTCTGGAACTGTGATGGATGGAGTAGGGGGAGTTGGTGGTGTCTGTCTAATGTTCCACATGGGTTGCTCCGCTGGAGCATTTGGTTGATCTCCCATCTCAAAAATGGGATTGTTAATACTTTGGAAGCGAATTGACTCTAGGTATTGCGCTGCTAAAACTGCTCTACGTCGCTGGCGAAGAAGTCTCTTTGGCTCAGTATAAAATAAAAAACGCAACTGTTTAATTGAATCAATAAATATAAAATAACTTATCCAAGAATGAATTCTTAGATAAGGATCGATTAAAAGATTAGTTCTAAGTTCCTAATCACGCAACTGTTCCCCGGCAGCGGCGCCAAAAACTTGATGTGATAGAACTAGTTATAAAATAATCACCTAAATGTAACTTTGAACTTTTGAACACTGAAACAGACTGAAAAAGTAGTAAAACTGTGTTCAAATATGAGAGGGAATATTCACTATGATCGATTCCACCTAGGTATAGGTTTGGTTGGTTAAGTCCCGATTTAATTGGTGTTCTAGAAGTTAGGTAAGCAGTGGTCTCTAGCTTCCTACAATGGCCGTGTTATCATTCCTAAGAAATGTTTTCCTAATGAATCATACTATGGTCACACTTCAGCTTGTTAATTATATCTAGGCCCGGAGTCCATCGCCTTCTAATCTCGAATTCGGTCGTTACTAAGATTAGACATTCGGTTTCACCTAAGTTATTTGATGCTTAAACTCGAATCCCTAGATCTAGTTGATTCCCAACTACGTCACCGGGATGAAAAGTTGAAGTAATTATTAACTACAAATGCTAGTGGTCACTCAACAAAATATTTAATAATCAACAGTTAAAACAATCAAAAGATCAAAAATTAACCGAAAGGATTTTTGATATAAATAAACAAGTGTTCAAAACCAATGTTAAAATCCGAGAAATACCAAACCTAAAGCCTAGATTTCATCTAATCATAGTGAATATAAATAATTAGCACATAGACATGCTAAACATCGCAAAACAAACGTAAGTATTCAATAGAACAAACATAATAAAGATCGATAATGATTAAAAATCGAAATATTTGAATGGAATTGAAGATCTTGAAGCTTGAAACCCCTTAAATTCGTCCACAATGGTGTTCTTGGTCAAAAGTCGGCTGCAACCAAAGATTCCCCAAAAAATGGCTGAATTTTGGCTTAAATAGCCTTATTTTCGATTTTCTCGAGCACTCGACCAGAGGTCAGTCGAGTGCTCGACACAATGACATGCGCGCTCCACATGGTGTTACAGGGGTCTGCTCGCGTGGCTCGACCATGTCTGAATTTTGGAATTTGCTGAATTTGTACGTTTTTGGCCCTTTTCTTCTATAATTTGGACTTTTGACCTGCATTTTATCAACAACATCATAAATTAGGCATAAACACTTCTTTTCTATATAAAACAAGCCTAAAAATTAAAATATTGACGGATTTAAATATGTATAAATCCATCAATATCAGTAAATCTTCATCCCTCTTTGGTTTTTAGCCATATATTCAAGTAGGGAAAGCTTGAATCTCAAACCCTAGTTTTGGGTTTGTTCATAAATAGTTAAGTGGAAGTTGTATAACTCAGATCTATGGTATTTTAACAAGGAAAATATGTTTATGAAATGGATCTAGGAAAATATGAAGGTTTTTAGAATTAGGGTTTGGTAATTTGGGGAAAAATGGTGTTAGTAGTTGACTAGCCATGGAATATGTGATTAGTATTGATGTTTGATGTAAACCATTGTATTGGTTTTGATATTAGGCCATTTGGTGGAGGAGCTTGAAGTCTTCAAGTCTTGAGAAGTGATAACATTGAAGTAAGCTTGACTAAGGTGAGTACATGTGAACTTTCAAAACTGAGTACATAGTTAGGAAATGCTTTATGATTAAATGCTTTATCGAGTCTATAAGTAATTCAACTATTTATGTGATTTATGATGAATTGCTTATATGATGATGAATTGATTAATTGATTAAGAAATGATGGAGCTATAAGCTCATAATGATAAGTGACAAATGTTGATGATGATAACGATGTCCGTAGGCCCGTGATAGATTGGAGCCATTCTGGTTATTATGGTACCTTAAGGTTAGTGGTAGATTGGAGGCATTCCCATTACACAATACCTATGAGTCCCGGTAGACTGGAGGTACTCCGGTTACCGTGGATATGACGGTCTTGATAGATTGGAGGCATTCCGATTATCTTGACATTGGCCAATGATGAATGGAATGAAGTGACCCGAATGAAATTAATAATATTATTCTAATGTAAATGATATTTTGTGACTAGTTGTTTATTGGGTCTAAAACCCATGTATCTCACAAGGCAATTTTGTCTCACGTACTATGTTTGTGTTTTGCTATGTACTCAGGTTCGGGATCGAAGATTTAGGAGGCCCGTTTTGAGAGGAGGCCTTGTTGAGATTAGCTCGGTGTTGATGATTAGAGTTCTTATCCTATGGCTAAGATATAATTTGTAACACCGTTTTTGTAAACTCTGATAATCTCGAACAAGAACCCTTTTGTTTTTGTAAAACCAGTATTTATCTCCAATACAATTGTTATGAATTTGGATGAAATGTTATTTAAATATTGTTTTGAAAATAGAGGTGTTATAGTCTGGTAAAGGTGTATGTTTTTGCTTTTGCTTTTGCTTAGACTTAGTTCCTTTACCACTTTTGGAACCTGTTGAAAGTATTTTAGGTTTAACCTCATGTTTTAATTTTATCACTTTAACAAGTTCTTGAGATTTTTGAGTGTTTGATCCAGATGTGCTTGCAACTTCAGTATCAGTCTTATTATAGGAAGTAGAAGTTGTTTCCAAAGTTTTTGAAATATTATTTTCAGAGTATGGAGTGAGATTAAATAATACTTCAAAAGGTGGAACAATTGACGTGTCATACTGATCTACATGGATTTCAGTATCAGAATTTTCTGTAACAGGAAATTTAATACTGAGATCTTGTAATTCAGTATAGCACTTAGAGCAGATAGAGGGACCAATAGGTTGAACTTGGTCAGAAATGTTTTTATCCTCATCATCTGAATCAGTTTGACAACTAGCTTCACAAAATGTTTTTGATTTCTCAAAATTAACAGGATTTAAATGATTAAATTCTTCAAATAAATCATCAAAATTATTTCTAGTTTTAAACTCAGGATCCACAGCAAGTGCAGCCCTCACATTGTCAGGAAATTGTTGACTTAAGCATTTATTTAGCTTAACAGAGGCATTACCCCATGATTTACATTGTTTTTCAAATTTTTCTTTTTCTAGTTTATGTAAATGAGCTTTATCAGCTAATGTTTGATTCATGTCTTGTAAGTTTAAAAAATTAAGTTCCAAATCTTTAATCTTGCTAATTTATCTAAATTTCCAGTATTTACCTTTTCAAGTTGTAAGATTGTAAGTTTTAAAGCTTTTTATGTATGTACTAAAGTTTTAAGATCAACAATTATATACTCAAAAAAATTTTCTTTTTCATTCAATGAATAAGTTTGAAAGGCACTCACCTTGTAAAACTGAGTAGAATCCTAATCACTTTGGATACTCATTCTCTCAGCCTCTTTGAGACCTCTCTCAAAAGTGCTCTTCAAATCTTCTTCAGTGAAAGCCATGAAGGCTTTATTCTCAACCTCTTCCTCATCATCACTGAGGTCTTCATCCACCCAAGCCTCAGAATAAAGTATCTGATGAGGTGCTCCATTTCTAGTAGCTCCTTTTCCCTTGCTTCTTGCCTTCAACTTCACATATTTGTCCCTATACCGTTTAGCACGCTATGCAATTTTGTCATTCTGATTAGTTTCAGAAGACTTAGTGTGACAGTTGGCAGCAATGTGACCAGGCTTTCCACACCTGTAGCATAGACTATATTTGGGGTCAGTATTGGAAGAGCTAACACCAAGCCTCTTTTTTTCAACTGATCTAACTTCATGGACATGAGAGCCATTTGAGTTTCTAGTTCTTCTGCATCAGCATCCTCAAAATCACCTTCGGGCTCAACTGGCTCAGTGACAGTATAGGCATGTTTGACAATTAGGGCCATGCCAGTGGAGGTCTTGTCAGTCTTCTTCCAGTTGATCAGTCTAGAAGCATTGTTCTCTTCATGATTCAACATTAAGTCATACAGTGTTTGAAGAGTGTAGGACTCAATGTTATTAGCAGCATTGACAGAATTTGTCATATCAATGAATTGTTGAGGAAGACTGTCCAATTTTTTTTGACAGAGTTCTCCCTCTTCCTTCTCAATTCCAACACTGATAAGATCATGAACAATGGTGTTGAATCTGTTGTAAAGAGTAGTGAGATCTTCATTTGGATTAGCAATGAAGTTCTCATACTTTATTCTCATGTTGCTCTTTCTTTGTAGCTTCACATTTGGTGTGCCTTCATAGGTGACTGTCAAGTTATCCCACATAGCTTTTGCAGTAGGCAATTTCATGATTGCATTCAGAATTTCTTTGGTAACTGCATTACCTATCACACTCTTGGATCTTGAGTCTAAACTGAACAATTGACGATCAGTATCAGTCCAAGTATGTTTCAACTTTGGAATTGTTCTTGTGGATGCAGGAGCATTATCTGTAGCTACAACCGGTTCAGTGGTCAGAGGAATGATGGGACCATCAGTCAGTACAGTGAGCATTTCATCATGAATGGACTCAAGATACCACTGAGCTTTTAATTTCCATTGGTAGAAATCTTTGCCATCAAAGATTGGCACACCCTTTCCTGACATCACTGGAGCAATGTTTGTAGACATTTTGATTTTTGATTGTTGGGAAGGGTAGGTATATGGAATGGCTGCCTGGGTTATAGATCGACTAAATAATGAGTTAATTTAGCCTGCTCTGATACCAGTTGTTAGGTCACAACAACCCTGGATTGATTGTATAATTGATAGATTAATTGGACTTAAGACAATTAAAGTGATTAACACAATATTAGAGTCAAATGTATAATTCCACTAAGTGTGGCTTGTTGGGGAATAACAAGACCACTGATCAATTAGAATTAGTATACAAGTGAAAGCGTAAATTAGTGAGTACTCCTATGCCAAGTGATCTCTATTTATAATGTTATAGAGATCTTACAAAAGGGGCAAGGAGTAATGGAAGGACTGAGAAAGCAAAGTGACCGAGATCACAGGGATTTGATCTGGTCTGTTAAACATGGTAATGTTTAACTCAATCCTTCTACTCAGTATTGGATGTCAATACTAAGTCCCAATACTGAGTGACCAAAACTGTCTACTCAGTATTGGATCAAGACTTAGCTAAATTATTCTACAAACTATTCTAAGCTAGTCTAGGTTGTCTTGTTATCTTGAGATCCCAAGGGGTAAGGTTTTTTTCTCCTTAACAAGCCTTGAGCCTTGAGCCATGAGAGTTGGGCCTTGAGCCTTGAACCTTGAGCCTTGATCCCTGACCCTTGCGACTTGAGCCTTGAGCCTGGAGCCTTCACCCTTGACCCTTGACCCTTGAGACTTGAACCTTGAGCCTTGAGCCTTGAACCTGGAGCCATGATCCCTGACCCTTGAGACTTGAGCCGTGAGCCTTGAGCCTTGAGCCTTAAGCCTTGACCCTTGAGCCTTGAGCCTTGAGCCTTGAGCCTTGAGCCGTGAGCCTTGAGCCTTGAGCCTTGAGCCTTGAACCTTGAGCCTTGATCCAAGAGCCTTGAGCCATGAGCCTTGATCCATGAGCCTTGAGCCTTGAGCCTTGAGCCTTGATCCTTGAGCCTTGAGCCTTCAGCAATGCGCCTTAAGCCTTGAGCCTTGAGCCTTTAGCCTTGAATTTTCAGCCTTGACCCTTGAGCCGTGACCCTTGAGCTTTGAACCTTGAACTTTGACCCTTGACCCTTTCATCGTGACCCTTGAGCCGTGACCCTTGAGCTTTGAACCTTGAACCTTGACCCTTAACCCTTGAGTCGTGACCCTTGAGCCTTGAACTTTGAACCTTGCGCCTTAAGCCTTAAGCCTTGAGCCTTGAGCATTGAGCCTTGAGCCTTGAGCCTTGAGCCTTGATCCTTGAGCCTTGAGCCTTAAGCCTTGAGCCTTGAGCCTTGACCCTTGACCCTTGAGCCTTGATCCTTGAGCCTTGAGCCTTGATCGCTGACCTTGAGACTTGAGCCTTGAGCCTTGAACCTTGTCCCTTGATCCTTGACACTTCAGACTTGAACTTTGAGCCTTAAGCCTTGAGCCTTGAGCCTTGAGCCTTGATCCTTGAGCCTTGAGCTTTGACCCTTGAGCCTTAAGTCTTGAGCCTTGAGCCTTGAACGTTGAGAGTTGAGCCTTGAGCCTTGATCTTTGATCCTTGATCCTTGAGCCTTGATCCATGAGCCTTGACCCTTGAGCTGTGAGCGTTGTTCCTCTAGCCTTGAGCCTTGAGCCTTGAGCCTTGATCCTTGAGCCTTGAGCCTTGAATTTTGAGCCTTGACCCTTGAGCCTTGACCCTTGAGTCGTGACCATTGAGCCTAGAACTTTGATCCTTGAGCCTTGAGCGTTGAGGCTTGGGCCTTGACTCTTGAGCCTTGAGCCTTGACCCTTGATCCTTGATCCTTGAACCTTGAGCCATAAACCTTGACCCTTGAAACTTGAGCGTTGAGCCTTGAGGCGTTGAGACTTGAGCCTTGAGCGTTGATCCTTGAGCATTGATCCTTGAGCGTTGATCCTTGAGCGTTGAGTGCTGAGCCTTCAACTTTCAGCCATGACGCTTGAGCCTTGACCATTGAGCCTTGACTCTTGAGCCTTGACCCTTGAGCCCTAAGCGTTGAGTCTTGAGCCTTTGAGCCTTGAGCCTTTGTCCTTGGGCAATGAGTCTTGAGCGTTGAGCCTTGAGCCTTGAGCCTTGACTTTTGAGCCTTGACTTTTGAGCCTTGACCCTTGAGCCGTGACCTTTGAGCCGTGACCCTTGAGCGTTGAGCTTTACACCTTGAACCTTGAGCCTTGACCCTTGAGTCGTGATCCTTGAGCCTTGAACCGGTAACGTTGAACCTTGAACCTTGAACCTTGAACCTTGAACCTTGAACCTTGAACCTTGAACCTTGACCCTTGACCCTTGACCCTTGAGCCTTGAGCCTTGAGCCTTGAGCCTTTAGCCTTGAGCCTTGAGCCTTGAGCCTTGAACCTTGAGCCTTGATCCATGAGCCTTGAGCCTTGAGCCTTGATCCTTGATCCTTGAGCCTTGAGCCTTGAGCCTTGCGCCTTAAGCCTTGAATTTTCAGCCTTGACCCTTGAGCCGTGACCCTTGAGCTTTGAACCTTGAACTTCGACCCTTGACCCTTTCATCGTGACCCTTGAGCCGTGACCCTTGAGCTTTGAACCTTGAACCTTGACCCTTAACCCTTGAGTCATGACCCTTGAGCCTTGAACTCTGAACTTTGATCCTTGAGCCTTAAGCCTTGACCCTTGAGCCTTGAGCCTTGAGCCTTGAGCCTTGAGCCTTGAGCCTTGAGCCTTGAGCCTTGAGCCTTGAGCCTTGAGCCTTGATCCTTGAGCCTTGAGCCTTGAGCCTTGACCCTTGAGACTTGAGCCTTGAGCCTTGACCCTTGAGCCGTGACCTTTGATCCTTGAGCCTTGAGCGTTGAGCTTTACACCTTGAACCTTGAGCCTTGACCCTTGAGTCGTGATCCTTGAGCCTTGAACCGGTAACCTTGAACCTTGAACCTTGAACCTTGAACCTTGAACCTTGACCCTTGAACCTTGAGCCTTGAGCCTTTAGCCTTGAGTCTTGAGCCTTGAGCCTTGAGCCTTGAACCTTGAGCCTTGATCCATGAGCCTTGAGCCTTGAGCCTTGATCCTTGAGCCTTGAGCCTTGAGCCTTTAGCCTTGAATTTTCAGCCTTGACCCTTGAGCCGTGACCCTTGAGCTTTGAACCTTGAACTTCGACCCTTGACCCTTTCATCGTGACCCTTGAGCCGTGACCCTTGAGCTTTGAACCTTGAACCTTGACCCTTAACCCTTGAGTCGTGACCCTTGAGCCTTGAACTCTGAACTTTGAACCTTGAGCCTTGAGCCTTGAGCCTTGAGCCTTGAGCCTTGAGCCTTGAGCCTTGAGCCTTGAGCCTTAAGCCTTGAGCCTTGAGCCTTGAGCCTTGAGCCTTGAGCCTTGATCCCTGACCCTTGAGACTTGAGCCTTGAGCCTTGAGACTTGAACCTTGTCCCTTGATCCTTGACCCTTGAGACTTGAACCATGATCCTTAAGCCTTGAGCCTTGAGCCTTGAGCCTTGATCCTTGAGCGTTGAGCCTTGAGCCTTGATCCTTGAGCCTTGAGCTTTGACCCTTGAGCCTTAAGTCTTGAGCGTTGAGCGTTGAGCCTTGAGCTTTGATCTTTGATCTTTGATCTTTGATCCTTGATCCTTGAGCCTTGATCTATGAGCCTTGACCCTTGAGCCGTGAGCCTTGTTCCTTGAGCCTTGAGCCTTGAGCCTTGAGCCTTGAGCCTTGAATTTTGAGCCTTGACCATTGAGCCGTGACCCTTGAGCCTTGAGCTTTAAACCCTGAACCTTGAACCTTGACCCTAGATTCGTGACCACTGAGCCTAGAACTTTGATCCTTGAGCCTTGAGCGTTGAGCCTTGGGCCTTGACTCTTGAGCCTTGACCCTTAACCCTTGAGCCTTGAACCTTGAGCTATAAACCTTGACCTTTGAAACTTGAATCTTGAGCCTTAAGCCTTGAGCCTTGAGCGTTGAGCCTTGAGGCGTTGAGCCTTGAGCCTTGAGCGTTGATCCTTGAGTATTGATCCTTCAGCCTTGAGTGCTGAGCCTTGAACCTTTAGCCTTGACGCTTGAGCCTTGACCATTGAGCCTTGACTCTTGAGCCTTGACCCTTGAGCCCTAAGCGTTGAGTCTTGAGCCTTTGAGCCTTGAGCCTTTGTGCTTGGGCAATGAGCCTTGAGCCTTGAGCCTTGAGCCTTGAGCCTTGAGCATTGTGCCTTGAGCCTTGAGCCTTGAGCCATGCGCCTTGGGCCTTGACTTTTGAGCCTTGACCCTTGAGCCGTGACCCTTGAGCCGTGACCCTTGAGCTTTGAGCTTTAAACCTTGAACCTTGAGCCTTGACCCTTGAGTCGTGACCCTTGAGCCTTGAACCGGTATCCTTGAACCTTGAACCTTGAGCCTTGAGCCTTGAACCTTGAGCCTTAAGCCTTGAGCCTTGAGCCTTAAGCCTTTAGCCTTGAGCCTTGAGCCTTGAGCCTTGAGCCTTGAGCCTTGAGCCTTGAGCCTTGATCCTTGAGCCTTAAGCCATGGGCCTTGAGCCTTGAACCTTTAGCCTTGATCCCTAACCCTTGAGACTTGAGCCTTGAGCCTTGAGCATGGAGCCTTGACCCTTGATCCTTGACCATTAAGACTTGAACCTTGAGCCTTGGGCCTTGAGCCTTGAATCTGGAGCCTTGATCCCTGACCCTTGAGACTCGAGCCTTGAGCCTTGAGCTTTGAGCCTTGAGCCTTGAGCCTTGAGCCTTAATCCTTGAGCCTTGAGCCTTGAACCTTGAGCCTTGCGCCTTGCGCCTTAAGCCTTGAGCCTTGAGCCTTGAGCCTTGAACCTTGTGCATTGATCCATCAGCCTTAAGCCTTGAGCCTTGATCCTTGAGCCTTGAGCATTGACCCTTGAGTCGTGACCCTTTGAGCTTTGAACCTTGAACCTTGACCCTAGAGTTGTGACCCTTAAGCCTTCAGCTTTGAACTTTGAACCTTGAGACTTGACCCTTGAGCCTTGAGCCTTGAGCATTGAGCCTTGAGCCTTGAGCCTTGAGCCTTGAGCCTTGAGCCTTGAGCATTGAGCCTTGAGGCTTGAGCCTTGAGCCTTGAGCCTTGAGCCTTGAGTCTTGAGTCTTGAGCCTTTGAGCCTTGAGCCTTGAGCCTTGATCCTTGAGCCTTGAGCCTTGAGCCTTGCGGCTCAAGGCTCAAGGCTCAAGGCCCAAGGCTCAAGGATCAAGGCTCAAGGCTCAAGGCTCAAGGATCAAGGCTCAAGGCTCAAGGTGCAAGGCTCAACGCTCAAGGCTCAAGGCTCAAGGCACAAGGCTCAACGCTCAAGGCTCAAGGCTTAAGGCTCAAGGCTCAAGGCTGAAGGTTCAAGGCTTAAGGCATAAGGATCAACGTTCAAATTTCAAAGCTCCAGGCTCAAGGGTCACGACCCAAGGGGTCACAGCTCAAAAGTCATGGCTAAAGGATTAAGGCTCAACGCCCAAGGCACAAGGCACAAGGCTCAAGGCTCAATACTCAAGGCTCAAGGCTAAAGGCTTAAGGGTCAACGCTCAAGGCTTAAGGCTCAAGGCTCAAGGCTCAAGGCTCAAGGCTAAAGGTTCAAGGCTCAAGGTTCAAGGCTCAAGGCTCAAGGCTCAAAGGCTCATGGCTTAACATTCAATGCTCAAAGGTCAAGGCTTAAGGCTCAAGGTTCAAGTCTCAAGGGTTAAGGATCAAGGCTCACGGTTCAAGGGTCAAGGGTCAACGCTCAAGGGTCAAGGGTCAAGGCTAAAGGGATGGGGGTCAAGGCTCAAGGCTCAAGGGTTAAGGCTCAAGGGTTAAGGGTTAAGGCTCAAGTCTCAAGGGTGAAGGGTCAAGGCTCCTAGCTCAAGGATCAAGGCTCAAGGCTTAAGGGTCAAGGTTCAAGGTTCAAAGTTGAAGGCTCAAGGGTCATGTCTCAAGGGTCAAGGCTTGAAAGTCAATGCTAAAGGCTCAAGGCTCAAGGCTCAAGGCTCAAGGCTCAAGGATCAAGGCTCAAGCCTGAAGGCGCAAGGCGCAAGGCTCAAGGCTCAAGGCTCAAGGCACAAGGCTCAAGGCTCAAGGCTCATGGCTCAAGGCTCAAGGTTCAAGGCTTAAGGATCAAGGTTCAAATTTCTAAGCTCCATGCTCAAGGGTCACGACTCAAGGGGTCACGACTCAAAAGTCAGGGCTAAAGGATTAAGGCTCAAGGCCCAAGGCTCATGGGTCAAGGCTCAATGCTCGAGGTTCAAGGGTCAAGGATCAAGGTTCAAGGCTCAAGAGTCAAGGTTCAAGGGTAAAGGCTCAAGGCTCAAGGCTCAACGCTCAAGGCTCAAGGCTGAAGGTTGAAGGCTCAAGGCTCGAGGCTGAAGGCTCAAGGCTCGAGGCTGAAGGCTCAAGGCTCAATGCTCAAGGCTCAAGGATCAAGGGTCAAGGCTCAAGGCTCAAGGATCAAAGGCTCAAGGCTTAACGCTCAACGCTCAAGGCTCAAGGCTTAAGGCCCAAGGTTCAAGTCTCAAGGGTCAAGGATCAAGGGTCAAGGTTCAAGGCTCAAGGCTCAAGGCTCAAGGCTCAAGGCTCGAGGCTCGAGGCTGAAGGCTCAAGGCTCAAGGCTCAAGGCTCAAGGCTCTAGGCTCTAGGCTCTAGGCTCAAGGGTCAAGGCTCAAGGCTTAAGGCTCAAGGGTCAAGGCTCAAGGGTCAAGGGTCAAGGCTCAAGGCTCAAGGCTCAGGGCTTAAGGTTCAAAGTTCAAGGTTCAAGGCTAAAGGCTCAAGGGTCAAGGCTCAAGGCTCAAGGCTCAAGGCTCAAGGCTCAAAGCTCAAGGCTCAAGGCTTAAGGCTCAAGGCTCAAAGCTCAAGGCTCAAGGCTCAAGGTTGAAGGCTTGAGGCTCAAGGATCAAGTCTCAAAGCTCAAGGCCCAAGGCTCAAGTGTCAAGGGTCAAGGGTCAAGGCTCAAGGTTCAAGGTTCAAAGTTGAAGGCTCAGGGGTCATGTCTCAAGGGTCAAGGCTCGAAAGTCAAGGCTAAAGGCTAAAGGCTCATGGCTCAAGGCTCAAGGCTCAAGGCTCAAGGCTCAAGGCTCAAGGCTCAAGGCTCAAGGCTCAAGGCTCAAGGCTCAAGGCGCAAGGCTCAAGGCTCAAGGCTCAAGGCTGAAGGCTTAAGGCTGAAGGCTGAAGGCTCAAAGTTCAAAGCTCCAGGCTCAAGGGGCATGACTCAAGGGTCTAGGCTCAAAAGTCAAGGCTAAAGGATCAAGGCTCAAGGCCCAAGGCTCAAGGGTCAAGGCTCAAGGCTCAAGGCTCAAGGCTCAAGGCTCAAAGTCCAAAGCTCCAGGCTCAAGGGTCATGACTCAAGGGTCAAGGCTCAAAAGTCAAGGCTAAAGGATCAAGGCTCAAGGCCCAAGGCTCAAGGGTCAAGGGTCAAGGGTCAACGGTCAACGGTCAACGGTCAACGGTTAAGGCTCAAGGATCAAGGCTCAAGGCTAAAGGCTCAAGGCTCAAGGCTCAAGGCTCAAGGCTCAAGGCTCAAGGCTCAAGGCTCACGGCTCAAGTTTCAAGGCTCAAGACTCAAGGCTCAAGGCTCAAATTTCGAGGTTCAAAGCTCAAGGCTCGAGGGTCACGGCTAAAGGGTCAATGCTCAAGGCTCAAGGCTCAAGGCTCAAGGCTCAAGGCGCAAGGCGCAAGGCTCAAGGCTCAAGGCCCAAGGCGCAAGGCTCAAGGCTCAAGGCCCAAGGCTCAAGGCTCAAGGCTTAAGGTACAAGGCTCAAGGATCAAGACTCAAGGCTCATGGGTCAATGTTTAAGGTTCAAAGCTCAAGGCTCAAGGGTCATGACTCAAGGGTCAAGGCTCAAAAGGCAAGGCTAAAGGATCAAGTCTCAAGACTCAATGCCCAAGGCTCAAGAGTCAAAGCTCAAGGGTGAATTGTCAAGGCTCAAGGCTAAAGGCTCAAGGTTCAAGGGTCAAATTGAAGGGCTCAAGGGTCATGTCTCAAGGGTCAAGGCTCGAAAGACAAGGCTAAAGGCTCAAGGCTCAAGGCTCAAGGGTCAGGGATCAAGGCTCAAGGCTCAAGGCTCAAGGCTCAAGGCTCAAGGATCAAGGCTCAAGGATCTAGGCTCAAGGCTCAAGGATCAAGGTACAAGGTTCAAGGATCAACGCTCAAGGCTCAACGCTGAACGCTCATGGCTCAAGGCTTAAGGCTCAAGGTTCAGGTATCAAGGGTCAAGGATTAAGGCTCTAGGTTCAAGGCTCAAGGTTCAAGGCTCAAGACTCAAGGCTCAAGGCTCAATGCTCAAGGCTAAAGGCTCAAGGCTCAAGGCTCAAGGCTCAAGGCTCAAGGCTCAAGGCTCAAGGCTCAAAGCTCAAGGCTCAAGGCTCACGTCTCAAGGCTCAAGGCTCAAGGCTCAAGGCTCAAGGCTCAAGACTCAAAGCTCAAGGCTCAAGGCTCATGGGTCATGACTCAAGGGGTCACGGCTCAAATGTGAAGGCTAAAGGATTAAGGCTCATGGTTCAAGGCTCAAGGCTAAGGCTCAAGGCTGAACGCTCAAGGCTCAAGGCTCAAGGCTCGAGGCTCGAGGCTCGAGGCTCAAGGCTCAAGGCTCGAGGCTCAAGGTTCAAGGCTCAAGGCTCAAGGCTCAAGGCTCAAGGCTCAAGGCTTAACGGTCAAGGCTCTAGGCTCAAGGCTCAAGGATCAAGGATCAAGGCTCAAAGGCTCAAGGCTCAAGGCTCAGGGCTTAAGGTTCAAAGTTCAAGGTTCAAGGCTAAAGGCTCAAGGGTCAAGGCTCCAGGCTCAAGGCTCAAGCCTCAAAGCTCAAGGCTCAAGGCTCAAGGCTTAAGGCTCAAGGCTCAAATCTCAAGGCTCAAGGCTCAAGGCTCAAGGTTGAAGGCTTGAGGCTCAAGGATCAAGTCTCAAAGCTCAAGGCCCAAGGCTCAAGTGTCAAGGGTCAAGGGTCAAGGCTCAAGGTTCAAGGTTCAAAGTTGAAGGCTCAGGGGTCATGTCTCAAGGGTCAAGGCTCGAAAGTCAAGGCTAAAGGCTAAAGGCTCATGGCTCAAGGATCAAGGCTCAAGGCTCAAGGCTCAAGGCGAAAGGCGAGAGGCGCAAGACTCAAGGCTCAAGGCTCAAGGCTGAAGGCTTAAGGCTGAAGCCTCAAGGCTCAAGGCTCAAAGTTCAAAGCTCCAGGCTCAAGGGTCATGACTCAAGGGTCTAGGCTCAAAAGTCAAGGCTAAAGATTCAAGGCTCAAGGCCCAAGGCTCAAGGGTCAAGGCTCAAGGCTCAAGGGTCAAGGCTCAAGGCTCAAGGCTCAAGGCTCAAAGTTCAAAGCTCCAGGCTCAAGGGTCATGAGTCAAGGGTCAAGGCTCAAAAGTCAAGGCTAAAGGATCAAGGCTCAAGGCCCAAGGCTCAAGGGTCAAGGGTCAAGGGTCAACGGTCAACGGTCAACGGTCAACGGTCAACAGTCAAGGCTCAAGGCTCAAGGATCAAGGCTCAAGGCTAAAGGCTCAAGGCTCAAGGCTCAAGGCTCAAGGCTCAAGGCTCAAGGCTCAAGGCTCAAGGCTCAAGGCTCACGGCTCAAGTCTCAAGGCTCAAGACTCAAGGCTCAAGGCTCAAAGTTCGAGGTTCAAAGCTCAAGGCTCAAGGGTCACGGCTAAAGGGTCAATGCTCAAGGCTCAAGGCTCAAGGCGCAAGCCGCAAGGCTCAAGGCTCAAGGCCCAAGGCGCAAGGCTAAAGGCTCAAGGCCCAAGGCTCAAGGCTCAAGGCTCAAGGTACAAGGCTCAAGGCTCAAGACTCACGGCTCATGGGTCAAGGTTTAAGGTTCAAAGCTCAAGGCTCAGGGGTCATGACTCAAGGGTCAAGGCTCAAAAGGCAAGGGTAAAGGATCAAGTCTCAAGACTCAATGCCCAAGGCTCAAGGGTCAAAGCTCAAGGGTGAATGGTCAAGGCTCAAGGCTAAAGGCTCAAGGTTCAAGGGTCAAATTGAAGGCTCAAGGGTCATGTCTCAAGGGTCAAGGCTCGAAAGACAAGGCTAAAGGCTCAAGGCTCAAGGGTCAGGGATCAAGGCTCAAGGCTCAAGGCTCAAGGATCAAGGCTCTAGGCTCAAGGCTCAAGGATCAAGGTACAAGGTTCAAGGATCAACGCTCAAGGCTCAACGCTGAACGCTCATGGCTCAAGGCTTAAGGCTCAAGGTTCAGGTATCAAGGGTCAAGGATTAAGGCTCTAGGTTCAAGGCTCAAGGTTCAAGGCTCAAGGCTCAAGGCTCAAGGTTCAAGGCTCACGGCTCAAGGCTCAAGGCTCAAGGCTCAAGGCTCAAGGCTCAAGGCTCAAAGCTCAAGGCTCAAGGCTCATGGGTCATTACTCAAGGGGTCACGGCTCAAATGTGAAGGCTAAAGGATTAAGGCTCATGGTTCAAGGCTCAAGGCTAAGGCTCAAGGCTGAACGCTCAAGGCTCAAGGCTCGAGGCTTGAGGCTCGAGGCTCGAGGCTCAAGGCTCCAGGCTCAAGGCTCAAGGCTCAAGGCTCAAGGCTCAAGGCTCAAGGCTCAAGGCTCAAGGCTCAAGGCTCAAGGCTCAAGGCTCAAGGCTCAAGGCTCAACGCTCAAGGCTCTAGGCTCAAGGCTCAAGGATCAAGGCTCAAAGGCTCAAGGCTCAAGGCTCAAGGCTCGAGGCTCGAGGCTCAAGGCTCAAGGCTCAAGGCTCAAGGCTCAAAGCTCAAGGCTCAAGGCTCAAGGCTCAAGGCTCAAGGCTCAAGGCTCAAGGCTCAAGGCTCAAGGCTCAAGGCTCAAGGCTCAAGGCTCAAGGCTCAAGGTTCAAGTCTCAAGGGTCGGGTATCAAGGCTCCAGGGTCAAGTATCAAGGCTTAAAGCTAAAGGAACAAGGCTCAATTCTCAAGGCTCAAGGCTCATGGCTCATGGCTCAAGGCTCAAGGCTCAAGGTACAAGGTTCAAGGCTCAAGGCTCAAGGCTCAAGGCTCAAGGCTCATGGGTCATGACTCAAGGGGTCACGGCTCAAATGTGAAGGCTAAAGGATTAAGGCTCATGGTTCAAGGCTCAAGGCTAAGGCTCAAGGCTGAACGCTCAAGGCTCAAGGCTCGAGGCTCGAGGCTCGAGGCTCGAGGCTCGAGGCTCAAGGCTCCAGGCTCAAGGCTCAAGGCTCAAGGCTCAAGGCTCAAGGCTCAAGGCTCAAGGCTCAAGGCTCAAGGCTCAAGGCTCAAGGCTTAATGCTCAAGGCTCTAGGCTCAAGGCTCAAGGATCAAGGCTCAAAGGCTCAAGGCTCAAGGCTCAAGGCTCAAGGCTCAAGGCTCAAGGCTCAAGGCTCAAGGCTCAAGGCCCAAGGCTCAAGGCTCAAGGCTCAAGGCTCAAGGCTCAAGGTTCAAGTCTCAAGGGTCAGGTATCAAGGCTCCAGGGTCAAGTATCAAGGCTTAAAGCTAAAGGAACAAGGCTCAATTCTCAAGGCTCAAGGCTCATGGCTCATGGCTCAAGGCTCAAGGCTCAAGGTACAAGGTTCAAGGCTCAAGGCTCAAGGCTCAAGGCTCAAGGCTCAAGGCAAGGCTCAAGGATCAAGGCTCAAGGCTCAAGCCTCAAAGGCTCAAGGCTGAACGCTCAACACTCAAGGCTCAAGGCTTAAGGCTCAAGGTTCAGGTCTCAAGGGTGAAGGATCATGGCTCAAGGTTCAAGGTTCAAGGCTCAAGGCCAAACGCTCAAGGCTCAAGGCTCGTGGGTCAAGGCTCAATGCTCAACGCTCAAGGGTCAAGGATCAAGGTTCAAGGCTCAAGAGTGAAGGTTCAAGGGTAAAGCCTCAAGGCTCAAGGCTCACGGCTCAAGGCGCAAGGCTCAAGGCTCAAGGCTCAAGGCTCAAGACTCACGGCTCATGGGTCAAGGTTTAAGGTTCAAAGCTCAAGGCTCAAGGGTCATGACTCAAGGGTCAAGGCTCAAAAGGCAAGGGTAAAGGATCAAGTCTCAAGACTCAATGCCCAAGGCTCAAGGGTCAAAGCTCAAGGGTGAATGGTCAAGGCTCAAGGCTAAAGGCTCAAGGTTCAAGGGTCAAATTGAAGGCTCAAGGGTCATGTCTCAAGGGTCAAGGCTCGAAAGACAAGGCTAAAGGCTCAAGGCTCAAGGGTCAGGGATCAAGGCTCAAGGCTCAAGGCTCAAGGCTCAAGGATCAAGGCTCTAGGCTCAAGGCTCAAGGATCAAGGTACAAGGTTCAATGATCAACGCTCAAGGCTCAACGCTGAACGCTCATGGCTCAAGGCTTAAGGCTCAAGGTTCAGGTATCAAGGGTCAAGGATTAAGGCTCTAGGTTGAAGGCTCAAGGTTCAAGGCTCAAGGCTCAAGGCTTAAGGTTCAAGGCTCACGGCTCAAGGCTCAAGGCTCAAGGCTCAAGGCTCAAAGCTCAAGGCTCAAGGCTCATGGGTCATGACTCAAGGGGTCACGGCTCAAATGTGAAGGCTAAAGGATTAAGGCTCATGGTTCAAGGCTCAAGGCTAAGGCTCAAGGCTGAACGCTCAAGGCTCAAGGCTCAAGGCTCGAGGCTCGAGGCTCGAGGCTCGAGGCTCGAGGCTCAAGGCTCAAGGCTCAAGGCTCCAGGATCAAGGCTCAAGGCTCAAGGCTCAAGGCTCAAGGCTCAAGGCTCAAGGCTCAAGGCTCAAGGCTCAAGGCTCAAGGCTCAAGGCTCAAGGCTCAAGGCTCAAGGCTCAAGGCTCAAGGCTCAAGGCTCAAGGCTCAAGGCTCAAGGTTCAAGTCTCAAGGGTCAGGTATCAAGGCTCCAGGGTCAAGTATCAAGGCTTAAAGCTAAAGGAACAAGGCTCAATTCTCAAGGCTCAAGGCTCATGGCTCATGGCTCATGGCTCAAGGCTCAAGGCTCAAGGTACAAGGTTCAAGGCTCAAGGCTCAAGGCTCAAGGCTCAAGGAAAGGCTCAAGGATCAAGGCTCAAGGCTCAAGCCTCAAAGGCTCAAGGCTGAACGCTCAACACTCAAGGCTCAAGGCTTAAGGCTCAAGGTTCAGGTCTCAAGGGTGAAGGATCATGGCTCAAGGTTCAAGGTTCAAGGCTCAAGGCCAAAAGCTCAAGGCTCAAGGCTCGTGGGTCAAGGCTCAATGCTCAACGCTCAAGGGTCAAGGATCAAGGTTCAAGGCTCAAGAGTGAAGGTTCAAGGGTAAAGGCTCAAGGCTCAAGGCTCACGGCTCAAGGCGCAAGGCTCAAGGCTCAAGGCTCAAGGCTCAAGGCTCAAGGCTCAAGGCTCAAGGCTCAAGGCTCACGGCTCATGGGTCAAGGTTTAAGGTTCAAAGCTCAAGGCTCAAGGGTCATGACTCAAGGGTCAAGGCTCAAAAGGCAAGGGTAAAGGATCAAGTCTCAAGACTCAATGCCCAAGGCTCAAGGGTCAAAGCTCAAGGGTGAATGGTCAAGGCTCAAGGCTAAAGGCTCAAGGTTCAAGGGTCAAATTGAAGGCTCAAGGGTCATGTCTCAAGGGTCAAGGCTCGAAAGACAAGGCTAAAGGCTCAAGGCTCAAGGGTCAGGGATCAAGGCTCAAGGCTCAAGGCTCAAGGCTCAAGGATCAAGGCTCTAGGCTCAAGGCTCAAGGATCAAGGTACAAGGTTCAAGGATCAACGCTCAAGGCTCAACGCTGAACGCTCATGGCTCAAGGCTTAAGGCTCAAGGTTCAGGTATCAAGGGTCAAGGATTAAGGCTCTAGGTTGAAGGCTCAAGGTTCAAGGCTCAAGGCTCAAGGCTCAAGGTTCAAGGCTCACGGCTCAAGGCTCAAGGCTCAAGGCTCAAGGCTCAAGGCTCAAGGCTCAAAGCTCAAGGCTCAAGGCTCATGGGTCATGACTCAAGGGGTCACGGCTCAAATGTGAAGGCTAAAGGATTAAGGCTCATGGTTCAAGGCTCAAGGCTAAGGCTCAAGGCTAAACGCTCAAGGCTCAAGGCTCAAGGCTCGAGGCTCGAGGCTCAAGGCTCAAGGCTCAAGGCTCAAGGCTCCAGGATCAAGGCTCAAGGCTCAAGGCTCAAGGCTCAAGGCTCAAGGCTCAAGGCTCAAGGTTCAAGTCTCAAGGGTCAGGTATCAAGGCTCCAGGGTCAAGTATCAAGGCTTAAAGCTAAAGGAACAAGGCTCAATTCTCAAGGCTCAAGGCTCATGGCTCATGGATCAAGGCTCAAGGCTCAAGGTACAAGGTTCAAGGCTCAAGGCTCAAGGCTCAAGGCTCAAGGCAAGGCTCAAGGATCAAGGCTCAAGGCTCAAGCCTCAAAGGCTCAAGGCTGAACGCTCAACACTCAAGGCTCAAGGCTTAAGGCTCAAGGTTCAGGTCTCAAGGGTGAAGGATCATGGCTCAAGGTTCAAGGTTCAAGGCTCAAGGCCAAACGCTCAAGGCTCAAGGCTCGTGGGTCAAGGCTCAATGCTCAACGCTCAAGGGTCAAGGATCAAGGTTCAAGGCTCAAGAGTGAAGGTTCAAGGGTAAAGGCTCAAGGCTCAAGGCTCACGGCTCAAGGCGCAAGGCTCAAGGCTCAAGGCTCAAGGCTCAAGGCTCAAGGCTCAAGGCTCAAGGCTCAAGGCTCAAGGCTCAAGGCTCAAGGCTCAAGGCTCAAGGCTTAAGGTACAAGGTTCAAGGCTCAAGGCTTAAACCTAAAGGCTCAAGGCTCAAGGATAAAGGCTCAAGGATCAAGGCTCAAGGCTAAAGGCTCAAGGCTCAAGGCTCAAGCCTCAAGCCTCAAAGGCTCAAGTCTTAACGCTCAACGCTCAAGGGTCAAGGCTTAAGGCTGAAGGTTCAAGTCTCAAGGGTCAAGGGTCAAGGCTCATGGTTCAAGGCTCAAGGCTCAAGGCTCAAGGCTAAAGGATCAAGCCTTAAGGCCCAAGGCTCAAGGCTCAAGGCTCAAGGCTCAAGGCTCAAGGCTCAAGACTCAAGGCTCATGGGTTAAGGTTTAAGGTTCAAAGCTCAAGGCTCAAGGGTCACGACTCAAGGGTCAAGGCTCAAAAGGCAAGGCTAAAGGATCAAGTCTCAAGGCTCAATGCCCAAGGCTCAAGGGTCAAAGCTCAAGGGTGAATGGTCAAGGCTAAAGGCTCAAGGTTAAAGGGTCAAATTGAAGGCTCAAGGGTCATGTCTCAAGGGTCGAATGACAAGGCTAAAGGCTCAAGGCTCAAGGCTCAAGGTTCAAGGTGCAAGGCTCAAGGCTCAAGGCTCAAGGCTCAAGGCTCAAGGCTAAAGGCTTAAGGGTCAACACTCAAGGATCAAGGCTCAAGGCTCAAGGCTCAAGGTTCAAGTCTCAAGGGTCAGGGCTCAAGGCTCAAGGCTCAAGGCTCAAGGCTCAAGGCTCAAGGCTCAAGGTATAAGGCTCAAGGCTTAATCCTCAAGGCTCAAAGCTCAAGGCTAAAGGCTAAAGGCTCAAGGCTCAAGGCTCAAGTCTCAAAGGCTCAAGTCTTAACGCTCAAGGCTCAAGGCTCAAGGCTTAAGGCTCAAGGTTCAAGTCTCAAGGGTCAAGGGTCGAGGCTCATGGTTCAAGGCTCAAGGCTCAAGGCTCAAGGCTAAAGGATCAAGGCTCAAGGCCCAAAGCTCAAGGCTCAAGGCTCAAGGCTCAAGGCTCAAGGCTCAAGGCTCAAGACTCAAGGCTCATGAGTCAAGGTTTAAGGTTCAAAGCTCAAGGCTCAAGGGTCAAGGCTTAAAAGGCAAGGCTAAAGGATCAAGTCTCAAGGCTCAATGCCCAAGGCTCAAGGGTCAAAGCTCAAGGGTAAATGGTCAAGGCTCAAGGCTAAAGGCTCAAGGGTCAAGGGTCAAATTGAAGGCTCAAGGGTCATGTCCCAAGGGTCAAGGCTCGAATGACAAGGCTAAAGGCTCAAGGTTCAAGGCTCAAGGTGCAAGGCGCAAGGCTCAAGGCTCAAGGCTTAAGGCTAAAGGCTTAAGGGTCAACACTCAAGGCTCAAGGCTCAAGGCCTAAGGCTCAAGGTTCAAGTCTCAAGGGTCAGGGATCAAGGCTCGAGGCTCAAGGCTCAAGGCTCAAGGATCAAGGTACAAGGTTAAAGGATCAACGCTCAAGGCTCAACGCTGAACACTCATGGCTCAAGGCCTAAGGCTCAAGGTTCAAGTCTCAAGGCTCAAGGCTCAAGGCTCGAGGCTCAAGGCTCAAGGCTCAAGGTTCAAGGCTCAAGGCTCAAGGGTCTAATGGTGATTTTCGGTTAAAACAATTAACAAAACGCAGCGGAAAGTATTTATCACCATGAAAGGATCTTGATATCAATCATACAATTAAACTAAAAGAAAAATCAAAGAGAATGGTATAAGAATCATACCCTAGTTGCCTTTGATCAATGATGAATTCGGATGGATATTGTGAGCAACCGAAACCAAGGATTCCAATGGAGAATACCTCTAAAGCAAGTCCACACAACACTTGCAAGAACACCAAATGTAATGGATGCTAGTCCTAGAGTTTTGAGAGCAAAAGAAAGAAAACAAAACACCCACAAAGTGTGAGAGAGAGGGACGGCCAAGAGGTGGTCAAAAAGGGAGTTTATGGACCATTATATCTCTTAATGGTGCCATTACAATCCTTTAATGATTTCCATAAATCATTAGTCTTATTTGCCCACAAGTCCCTATCTTTTGTTTCTTCTAGTTTGCCCACAAGAAAGTTTCAATATTAACTTTTAATATTAAACTTATGATAGACAAGCTTATAGCTTATATATATATATTAATAATTAATGTAATTACACTAATTACACTAATTATATAATGGTGTTTAGTGTTTAAGTGTGTGACCCTTTAGGCTCACAAACAACTAGCCATATAACTATATGTTATACGCGTGAAGCATATTCCAACAGCTCCCACTTGCGCACGTGATAACATCAAGTAGTTATACAAGCAAAGGTTAGAGTCTAGCAACCCGCCAATGCCCCTAGGAGTATATGAGGAGTTTCATAAAATCTTTGTTCAAAGTTTTTCGAGCAGTTATCCTTTTGTTACTGATACTATGTTGAATTTTAGGCAAGGATTAATGTCAATCTAAAATTTCAACGATTCTGTTTCTCGATCTATATAATGAAGTAGATTACCAAAACCAATCAAGATTCATCTTGATTACCTTTTGGGTGTGGCCACACATACATCTATTCAAAATCATCGAGGGGCCCAGTAGTATCTAATCCACATGCGTGGAGGAACAAATTCTTTGTTGACTGCACGTGTTTGTCATATGCTTAATGACAAACCCGATAATGGTTGTTATAGCAGCCTTATTCAGGTCAGCGTTTAACCATATCAAAGTTTGCCCCTCTACATACACAAACCAACTTGCATCTCAAGTCAGAGGATAAGTGACAAAGCCTTTGTGAGATTCACTTGTGACATAAATCCAGGAAGTGATTTCTCATAGGTTGGGTCAGTCCAATTGTGCATCAATATGAACAACATGTGAGTTTGATTTCATCATCCTTAGTCATACTAAGATAATGTCATCAATGCCCTCAGATTTGTCTTAATAATATTCCCATATTATTAATATGACAATGGACAATTTAGAATATAAAACGCAGTAGATATTCATGGATATAAACATGCAAATATAGAACACAGTAGATATTCATATAAAAACGATCATATCAAATATATCAATTTATTCCAATAAAAACTGCTCAATGTTCCATTATCCAAATACTAAAACAGATTACATGAAACTACTAGCTGGTCGAAGTCCAATGCTTCTAGCATGCTCAATATGTTTGGTACATGACATTGGCTTCGTGAAGGGATCAGCTAAGTTGTCATCTGTATGAACTTTGAGCAAGCGTACATCTCCCATTAGGATCGCATCTCTAATGTAGTGAAGCTTCCTCCGATAATGTCTGGCACCTTTCTGAACACCAGGTTCGTTGGCAATGATGATAGCACCTGTGTTATCACAGTACATATCCATAGGTTTTTCATTACTGGGGACAACTCCAAGCCCAGAAATGAATTTCCTCATCCAAACAGCTTCCATTGCAGCTTCAGTAGTTGCAATGTATTCAGCTTCTGTAGAAGACATAGCGATAGTGCTCTGCTTTGCACTTTTCCAATCAACAGCGCCTCCGTTCAAAACGAAAACATACCCCGTTTGAGATTTGGAATCATCTCTATCAGTCTCAAAACTAGCGTCAGAATAACAAGTAACGCTTAGTTCATTTTGAGATTCACCACCATAGACAAGAAACATATCTTTAGTATTCCTAAGATACTTCAGTATGTTCTTAACAGCAGTCCAGTGACTCTCACCTGGATTCTGTTGATATCGGCTTGTAAGGTTCTGAGAGAACGCTACATCAGGTCTTGTGCACCGCACAGCATACATGATAGATCCTACTGCCGAGGCATAGGGGACATCACGCATACGTTTCATCTCATCAGGTGAGGACGGTCCTTGAGTCTTACTCAAGTGTACATTGTGTTGCATAGGGAGACTTCCACGTTTGGAAGCATCCATTCTAAACCGTTTTAGAATCTTATCAATGTACGCACTTTGACTTAGTCCGATTAACCGCTTTGATCGATCTCGATAGATCTTTATACCAAGTATATATGCCGCTTCCCCAAGATCCTTCATAGCGAAGCACTTCCCAAGCCAGGATTTTACATCTTGTAGCATTGGAATGTTATTTCCTATGAGTAGTATGTCATCGACATATAGGATTAGAAAGACGACAATGCTCCCACTAGCTCTTACATATACACATGGCTCGTCGGGATTCTGAGTAAAGCCAAACGATTTGACTTCCTCATCGAATCTTTTGTTCCAACTCCTGGATGCTTGCTTTAGTCCATAAATGGACCTTTGAAGCTTACATACTTTCTTTGGGTGTTTTGGATTAACAAAACCCTCAGGTTGAACCATATAAACATCTTCATCAAGATGTCCATTTAAGAAAGCAGTTTTAACATCCATTTGCCAAATCTCATAGTCATAGTACGCTGCTATGGCTATGACAATCCTAATAGCTCTAACGTCGGCAACAGGCGAGAAGGTTTCATCATAGTCAATCCCGTAGGTTTGAGTGTAACCTTTTGCTACCAATCGAGCTTTATAGGTGTGTACATTGCCATCCATGTCGGTCTTCTTCTTGAAGAGCCACTTGCTACCAACAGTCTTACTGTTAGGAGGAAGATCAACCAACGTCCATACTTGGTTATCTTTCATGGATTGCATTTCCGCGTTCATAGCATCAAGCCATTTGTCAGATTCAGAATCTGATAATGCAGCTCGATAGTTAGGGGGTTCATTATGATCCCCTAAACTTAGCTCCTCAGCATCGACATGGAAGCCATATCGTTCAGGTGCATGAGGTGTCCTTGCGGACCTTCGAACAGGGATTACATCATTTTGAGGTGCAACAGGAACAGTTTCGTGTTCAGCCTCATCTTGATGTTCGCTAGTCTCTACAATAGGTTGTGCATCTTCATCGCTTGGAATCTCGTCAAAGTCGATGGTACTCCCACTTGCTTCTTGTGAAATGAGATTGCTCTCAAGAAACTCAGCATAACGAGCAATAATTACTTTTTGCTCAGGTGGGTAGTAGAAATAGTAACCCATCGTTTCCTCAGGGTATCCTATAAAGATGCACTTGACAGCTCTGGGTTCAAGTTTGTTTGGCGTGTCTCGTTTCACGAGAGCCTCACAACCCCAGACCTTCAAGTAAGACAAGTTAGGGACTTTCCCATGCCATATCTCATATGGTGTCTTTTCAACCTTCTTGGTGGGAACCATATTCAGTATGCGAGCAGCCGATTTGAGTGCATAACCCCAAAAGGATAGAGGCAGAGTGGTAGGACTCATCATCGATCGGACCATGTCAAGCAAGGTGCGATTTCTCCTCTCTGATACACCATTATGCTGTGGTGTATAAGGGGGAGTGAATTGTGAGACAATCCCACAATTCTTTAGATGGTCTTGAAACTCATGGCTCATGTACTCTCCTCCTCGATCGGAACGGAGAGCCTTAATCTTCTTGCCAAGTTGATTTTCTACTTCATTCTGGAAAGCTTTGAACGTTTCAAAGGTTTCATGTTTATGTTTAATCAAGTAAACATAACCATAACGACTAAAGTCGTCAGTGAAGGTAATGAAATAGGTAGCACCTTCCCTAGTTCGAGTTCTAAAAGGGCCACATACATCAGTATGTATGAGTCCAAGTAGATCATTGGCCCTTTCGCCTACATGGGAGAAAGGCTTGCGCGCCATTTTACCAGATATGCAAGAAACACATTTATCAAATGATTCAGAATCATCTGATTTTATAAGTCCATCCTTTTGTAATTTCAAAACGCGTTTCTTGTTAACATGGCAAAGGCGACAATGCCATAGGTAAGTAGAATCCAAATTCTTCTTGGATTTCTTATTGCTACATGTATAAATAGAACTACTGTTTGTGATACGATTATGCATGTCAATCTCAAAGATACCATCACGAGGAATAGCATTAAAGTAAAAAACATTATCCTTTGAAACTGAAATACCATAATCCGTAAACGTATGAATAAAACCATTATTCCACAAACAAGAAAGCGATACTATACCCCTAGTAATACTAGGCGCATAGTGACAATTGTCTAATACAATAATTAAACCACTAGGAAGGATTAAATCATAGCTTCCTATAGCTTCGACCGGTGCACGATTGCCATTGCCCACGTACAAGTCCAAAGCTCCATGGTTTAGCTTTCTACTTCCCCTTAGACCCTGCATGGTATTACAAATGTGAGTTCCACAACCAGTGTCATATACCCATGATTTCTTAGGGAAAGCATATAGTTCTATTGTGAAGATACCTGATGTGCCAACCTTGTTGGCTTTGTTCTTCATCAACTCTGCCAGGTAGGCAGGACAATTCCTCCTCCAATGGCCTGTTTCACCGCAGTGATGGCAAGCAAGATCCTTAGCGGGATGCTCCTTATGAGTAGGTGGGGGAACCTTTGGTTTGGGCTTGTAAACTTGCTTTCCCTTGCCTTGGCCCTTAGCAACTACTTGCGGTTTAGGTTTTTGGATCTTTCCTTGCCTTATAGCAAGGACAGTAGGGGCCGGAGTTTTCTTGGGTAGGCTTGCCTCCGTTTGTTTCAGCATAGCATGTAATTCGGCGAATGTCTTCCCCATACTATGCATATGATAAGTCATGACAAACGGTGCAAAATCCTTGTTTAGGGACGTTAGAATCAAGCTAATCCCAAGGATGTGCGGCATAGCGTAACCAAGCCTCTCCATTTGGTCTAAGTAGCTCTTCATCTTCAAGAGATAAGAGCTAACAGACTGTCCCTCCTCCTGCTTGCAAGCGTGGAAGGCTTTGACAGTGTCAAAGAGTTCCTGCTCGGCTTGCTTTTGATACATGGCCGTTAGTTCACGCATCATATCAAATGCAGTGAGGTCCTCGAGATTCTTTTGAATCTCGGGAATCATGCTCACTAGCATAAGCGCGGCGACTTCCTGTTGTTCGTTAAACCTTTTGGTATAGGCTGTACGAACAGCAGCAGTGGCGGTAGCAGCAGGGGCAGGGGGCAGCGCCTCCTCCAAATGGTGGTACTTGTGCTCGGCCCTAAGGACAATCCTTAGGTTTCGAGACCAGTCCACAAAGTTCGTTCCATCAAGTTTCTCTTTTTCGAGAACGGAACGAATGGTGGTATGTGTTAGGGTTTGATTGTTTGAAGTCATCTACAAAATTACAAAGTTCATTAATTAGTATTTTTAATAATAATTTCTTTTAACAAATTAACTACCCAATTAATTTTAATTAAAAGCTAAGATCCCATTGAGCTTCTATCATCGCATCAGTTGATCTGCTAGAGATGATAGATCCAATAGGTAGGTGACGTTCAACAATTGCATTACAAGTGCAACTCTTAGAGGTATGGGACTTCATGGCACCTAGTGAACAAGCATCTAGGGTCAAGTGGCATGTTTGTCGCATCTTCGCCTCGAGTCAAGGTCTCACCGTTAACTTGATTAAGTCATCCAATGTGAAATCATGTCAAAATAGATCTAGGTCTCACCGTAGAGAATAATGACCTCGGATCTAAATTCAAACCACGTCTCACGTGAATTCAAAAATAGAAGCAAGTGATTTACAACCGATTGGACGGCGTGACTTAAATTTTAGGTATGTTAAAATTTTAATTTAATAAAATTTTATTTAAGATATGAATGAATCATGTACTTCATTCATACCACTTCATAAGTCTTGTAATAAACGGTAAAAACTTTTAGCGATTAAACTTTTAGTGATGAGTTTCAAATCATATTTAAACTTAGTTTAATCTCAAAACGATTTTAGATTAAAGGTTTAATCATCAATGATTAACTAGTAGTCATCGATGATTAAGGGTTTGAATGTTTTAATGTTTGTGTCAAAAAAACCATTTTTAATTTGTTTTACTATTTGTATCTAATAGAAAAGAAAAACAACCACAAACAAAAAATAAAACATGCAACAAAATTTTGTGCAAACCTCGACCAATGAAATCCTAGGTTCGGTCACGTGAGTCATCACGACGGACCGAAGGGTCAAACTAGGGGACGGGCCAACATGAACCCAAACGGGCCTACATAAACCCAATGGGCTCCCACTTGCTCCAAGACATTCTTGAGCAAGTAGAACCCAAAATTGTGAAAAAATGTAATCTGCCAGAAAATTCCAGCAGACTTTGAAGCCCGAAAAGTCACTGAAGGAGTCTTCGTTGGTCTTCCCGGCCTTCTGGAAAGTTGTAGCCCACGACTTTGCAAGCATTTTGGGCTTTTGAATCGCCCAAAAAAGAGTCCGTATGCCTCTGGAAAACCTGTTTTCGTACAGCCCTCGCTTTTAGGACGGAAATTTGTTGTTTTCTTCATTAGTCTTCAATATTTTTGTCAAACAATTTACAATAAAAAGATAAAATAAATACAATCTATTCTATTACTTTTACATTACAAATTGCCCCAAAAAAATGGCACCAAAAATAAAATAAAAATAAATGAAACAAATTACAACAATTAAGCCAAAAAAAACAAGGCTTTTCCCAAACAACCAAACATCAAACACATTCATTCACAAATGGTCTAGGCTTTCATTGGTTTGCACAAACAAGCAACAATTGACAAGGCTTTGGCTTGGGATATGGCAAAAATACATGTTTTGCCATATCAACAAAATGGAATTAAAAATTAAATTCCAAGCCAAATAATCAAAAAAATACAATAACAAGATTAATTTTTTGATATGATTTTGTAACAAGTGACAATGGGGTTCCAAAAATACCATATTTTAACCCACATTTTTATAAAAAACCGAAAATTAAAATAAAAAACCCGTAGGGTTTTGTTTTTGTCCGATCGGAATTTTAACAACACAAAACCGGTTGATTTTTGCCACTTTTCACAAAATCTAGCTAATTATATGATTAATATAATGACTCGTGATACCACTAATGGTGATTTTCGGTTAAAACAATTAACAAAACGCAGCGGAAAGTATTTATCACCATGAAAGGATCTTGATATCAATCATACAATTAAACTAAAAGAAAAATCAAAGAGAATGGTATAAGAATCATACCCTAGTTGCCTTTGATCAACGATGAATTCGGATGGATATTGTGAGCAACCGAAACCAAGGATTCCAATGGAGAATACCTCTAAAGCAAGTCCACACAACACTTGCAAGAACACCAAATGTAATGGATGCTAGTCCTAGAGTTTTGAGAGCAAAAGAAAGAAAACAAAACACCCACAAAGTGTGAGAGAGAGGGACGGCCAAGAGGTGGTCAAAAAGGGAGTTTATGGACCATTATATCTCTTAATGGTGCCATTACAATCCTTTAATGATTTCCATAAATCATTAGTCTTATTTGCCCACAAGTCCCTATCTTTTGTTTCTTCTAGTTTGCCCACAAGAAAGTTTCAATATTAACTTTTAATATTAAACTTATGATAGACAAGCTTATAGCTTATATATATATATTAATAATTAATGTAATTACACTAATTACACTAATTATATAATGGTGTTTAGTGTTTAAGTGTGTGACCCTTTAGGCTCACAAACAACTAGCCATATAACTATATGTTATACGCGTGAAGCATATTCCAACAGGGTCAAGGCTCAAGGCTCAAGGCTCAAGGCTCAAGGCTCAAGGGTCAAGGCTCAAGGCTCAAGGCTCAAGGTACAAGGTTTGAGGTTCAAGGCTCAAGGCTCAAGGGTCAAGGATCAACGCTCAACGCTCAAGGCTCAAAGGCTCAAGGTTCAAGGCTCAACGCTCAAGGCTCAAGGCTTAAGGCTTAAGGCACAAGGTTCAAGTCTCAAGGGTCAAGGATCAAGGTTCAAGGCACAAGTCTCAAGACTCAAGGCTCAAGGCTAAAGGCTAAAGGCTTAAGGCTCAAGGCTCAAGGCTCAAGGCTCAAGGTTTAAGGCTCAAGGTTCAAGTCTCAAGGGTCAGGGATCAAGGCTCAAGGCTCAAGACTCAAGGCTCAAGGCTCAAGGCTCAAGGCTCAAGGCTCAAGGTACAAGGTACAAGGCTCAAGGCACAAAGGCTCAAGGCTCAACACTCAACACTCATGGCCCAAGCATAAGGCTCAAGGTTCAGGTCTCAAGGGTCAAGGATCAAGGCTCAAGGTTCAAGGCTCGAGGCTCAAGGCTCAAGGCTCAAGGCTCAAGGCTCAAGGCTCAAGGCTCAAGGTTCAAGGCTCACGGCTCAAGGCTCAAGGCTAATGGCCCAAGGCTCAAGACTCAAGGCTCATGGGTCACGGGTCAAGGGTCAAGGATCAAGGATCAAGGCTCAAGGCTCAAAGGTCATGGCTCAAGGATCAAGGCTCAAGGCTCAAGCCTTAAGCTACAAGGTGTAAGGCTCAAGGCTTAATGCTCAAGGCTCAAGGCTCAAGGCTAAGGTTCAAGGCTGAACGCTCAAGGCTCAAGGCTCAAGGCTCAAGGCTCGAGGCTCGAGGCTCGAGGCTCGAGGCTCAAGGCTCCAGGCTCAAGGCTCAAGGCTCAAGGCTCAAGGCTCAAGGCTCAAGGCTCAAGGCTTAACGCTCAAGGCTCTAGGCTCAAGGCTCAAAGCTCAAGGCTCAAAGGCTAAAGGCTCAACGCTCAACGCTCAAGGCTCAAGGCTCAAGGCTCAAGGCTCAAGGCTCAAGGATCAAGGCTCAAGGCTTAAGGCTCAAGGTTCAAGTCTCAAGGGTCAGGTATCAAGGCTCCAGGGTCAAGTATTAAGGCTTAAAGCTAAAGGAACAAGGCTCAATTCTCAAGGCTCAAGGCTCAAGGCTCAAGGCTCAAGGCTCATGGCTCAAGGCTCAACGCTCAAGGTACAAGGTTCAAGGATCAACGCTCAAGGCTCAACGCTGAACGCTCATGGCTCAAGGCTTAAGGCTCAAGGTCCAGGTCTCAAGGGTCAAGGATTAAGGCTCTAGGTTGAAGGCTCAAGGCTCAAGGTTCAAGGCTCACGGTTCAAGGCTCAAGGCTCATGGCCCAAGGCTCAAAGCTCAAGGCTCAAGGCTCTTGGGTCAAGGGTCAAGGGTCAAGGATCAAGGCTCAAGGCTCAAGGCTCAAGGCTCAAGGCTCAAGGCTCAAGGCTCAAGGCTCAAGGCTCAAGGCTCAAGGCTCAAGGCTCAACGCTCAAGGCTCAAGGCTCAAGGCTCAAGGCTCAAGGCGCAAGGCTCAAGGCTCAAGGCTCAAGGCTCAACGCTCAAGGCTCAACGCTCAAGGCTCAAGGATCAAGGTTCAAGGTTCAAGGACCTACGCTCAAGGCTCAACGCTGAACGCTCATGGCTCAAGGCTTAAGGCTCAAGGTTAAGGTCTCAAGGGTCAAGGATTAAGGCTCTAGGTTCAAGGCTCAAGGCTCAAGGCTCAAGGCTCAAGGCTCAAGGCTCAAGGCTCAAGGTTCAAGGCTCAAGGCTCATGGTCCAAGGCTCAAAGCTCAAGGCTCAAGGCTCATGGGTCAAGGGTCAAGGGTCAAGGGTCAAGGCTCAAGGCTCAAGGCTCAAGGCTCAAGGCTCAAGGCTCAAGGCTCAAGGCTCAAGGCTCAAGGCTCAAGGCTCAAGGCTCAAGGCTCCAGGCTCAAGGCTCAAGTCTCAAGGCTCAAGGCTCAAGGCTCAAGGCTCAAAGTTCAAGGCTCAAGGCACAAGGCTCAAGGCTCAAGGCTCAAGGCTCAAGGATCAAGGTACAAGGTTCAAGGATCAACGCTCAAGGCTCAACGCTGAACGCTCATGGCTCAAGGCTTAAGGCTCAAGGTTCAGGTCTCAAGGGTCAAGGATTAAGGCTCTAGGTTCAAGGCTCAAGGCTCAAGGCTCAAGGCTCAAGGCTCAAGGCTCAATGCTCAAGGCTCAAGGCTCACGGCTCAAGGCTCAAGGCTCAAGGCTCAAGGCTCAAGGCTCAAGGCTCAAGGCTCAAGGCTCAAGGCTCAAGGCTCAAGGCTCAAGGCTCAAGGATCAAGGTATAAGGTTCAAGAATAAACGCTCAAGGCTCAACGCTGAACGCTCATGGCTCAAGGCTTAAGGCTCAAGGTTCCGGTCTCAAGGGTCAAGGATTAAGGATCTAGGTTCAATGCTCAAGGCTCAAGGCTAAAGGCTCAAGGCTCAAGGTTCAAGGCTCACGGCTCAAGGCTCAAGGCTCATGGCCCAAGGCTCAAAGCTCAAGGCTCATGGGTCAAGGGTCAAGGGTCAAGGGTCAAGGGTCAAGGGTCAAGGGTCAAGGATCAAGGCTCAAGGCTCAAGGCTCAAGGCTCAAGGCTCAAGGCTCAAGGCTCAAGGCTCAAGGCTCAAGGCTCAAGGCTCAAGGCTCAAGGCTCAAGGCTCAAGGCTCAAGGTACAAGGTTTGAGGTTCAAGGCTCAAGGCTCAAGGGTCAAGGATCAACGCTCAACGCTCAAGGCTCAAGGCTCAAAGGCTCAAGGTTCAAGGCTCAACGCTCAAGGCTCAAGGCTTAAGGCTTAAGGCTCAAGGTTCAAGTCTCAAGGGTCAAGGATCAAGGTTCAAGGCAAAAGTCTCAAGACTCAAGGCTCAAGGCGAAAGGCTTAAGGGTCAAGGCTCAAGGCTCAAGGCTCACGGTTTAAGGCTCAAGGTTCAAGTCTCAAGGGTCAGGGATCAAGGCTCAAGGCTCAAGGCTCATGGCTCAAGGCTCAAGGCTCAAGGCTCAAGGCTCAAGGCTCAAGGCTCAAGGCTCAAGGCTCAAGGCTCAAGGCTCAAGGCTCAAGGCTCAAGGCTTAAGGCTCAAGGTACAAGGCTCAAGGCACAAAGGCTCAAGCCTCAACACTCAACGCTCATGGCCCAAGCTTAAGGCTCAAGGTTCAGGTCTCAAGGGTCAAGGATCAAGGCTCAAGGTTCAAGGCTCGAGGCTCAAGGCTCAAGGTTCAAGGTTCAAGGCTCACGGCTCAAGGCTCAAGGCTAATGGCCCAAGGCTCAAGGCTCAAGGCTCATGGGTCAAGGGTCAAGGGTCAAGGATCAAGGATCAAGGCTCAAAGGTCAAGGCTCAAGGCTCAAGGATCAAGGCTCAAGGCTCAATGCTCAAGGCTTAAACTACAAGGTTGAAGGCTCAAGGCTTAATGCTCAAGGCTCAAGGCTCAAGGCTCAAGGCTAAGGCTCAAGGCTGAACGCTCAAGGCTCAAGGCTCAAGGCTCAAGGCTCAAGGCTCAAGGCTCAAGGCTCAAGGCTCAAGGCTCAAGGCTCAAGGCTCAAGGCTCAAGGCTCAAGGCTCAAGGCTCAAGGCTCAAGGCTCAAGGCTCAAGGCTCAAGGCTCAAGGCTTAACGCTCAAGGCTCTAGGCTCAAGGCTCAAGGCTCAAGGCTCAAAGGCTCAAGGCTCAACGCTCAAGGCTCAAGGCTCAAGATTCAAGGCTCAAGGCTTAAAGCTCAAGGTTCAAGTCTCAAGGGTCATGTATCAAGGCTCCAGGGTCAAGTATCAAGGCTTAAAGCTAAAGGAACAAGGCTCAATTCTCAAGGCTCAAGGCTCAAGGCTCAAGGCTCATGGCTCAAGGCTCAAGGCTCAAGGTACAAGGTTCAAGGCTCAAGGCTCAAGGCTCAAGGCTCAACGCTCAAGGCAAGGCTCAAGGATCAAGGCTCAAGGCTCAAGGCTCAAGGCTCAAGGCTCAAAGGCTTAAGGCTGAACGATCAACACTCAAGGCTCAAGGCTTAAGGCTCAAGGTTAAGGTCTCAAGGGTGAAGGATCATGGCTCAAGGCTCGAGGCTCAAGGCTTAAGGCTCAAGGTTAAGGTCTCAAGGGTGAAGGATCAAGATTCAAGGCTCAAGGCTCGAGGCTGGTTCAAGGCTCAAGGCTCAAGGCCAAACGTTCAAGGCTCAAGGCTCATGGGTCAAGGCTTAATGCTCAACGCTCAAGGATCAAGGTTCAAGGCTCAAGAGTGAAGGTTCAAGGGTAAAGGCTCAAGGCTCACGGTTCAAGGCGCAAGGCTCAAGACTCCAGGCTCAAGGCTCCAGGCTCAAGTCTCAAGGGTCAAGGCTCAAGGCTCAAGGCTCAAGGCTCAAGGCTCAAGGCTCAAGGCTCAAGGCTCAAGGCTCAAGGCTCAAGGCTAATCGCTCAAGGCTCAAGGCTCAAGGCATAAGGTACAAGGTTCAAGGCTCAAGGCTTAATCCTCAAGGCTCAAGGCTCATGGGTCAAGGCTCAAGGATCAAGGGTCAAGGCTAAAGGCTAAAGGCTAAAGGCTCAAGGCTCAAGGCTCAAGCCTCAAGGCTCAAGGCTCAAGGCTTAAGGCTCAAGGTTCAAGTCTCAAGGGTCAAGGGTCAAGGCTCATGGTTCAAGGCTCAAGGCTCAAGGCTCAAGGCTAAAGGATCAAGGCTCAAGGCCCAAGGCTCAAGGCTCAAGGCTCAAGGCACAAGGCTCAAGGCTCGAGGCTCGAGGCTCGAGGCTCGAGGCTCGAGGCTCAAGGCTCGAGGCTCAAGGCTCAAGGCTCAAGGCTCAAGGGTCAAGGCTCAAGGGTCAAGGGTCAAGGCTCAAGGCTCGAGGCTTAAGGCTCAAGTCTCAAGGCTCAAGGCCCAAGGCTTAAGGGTCAAGGCTCAAGGGTGAAGGGTCAAGGCTCAAGGGTCAAGGTTCAAGGCTCAAGGGTCATGTTTCAAGGGGCAAGGTGTTAAGGAAAAAAGCCTTGTCCCTTTGGATCTTAAGATAACAAAACAACCTAGACTAGCTTTGATTAATATGTAGAATAATATAGCTAAGTTTAGGTCTGATACTGAGTGATCAGTATTGGAACTCAGTATCAGTACTCAGTATTAGATAGTGATACTGAGTACAAGGACTGAGTAGAAGGACTGAGTTACATTTTGTAACGGACTAAGATCAATTCCCTTGATCTTAGTCATTTGCCTAGTTTAGTCCTTCGGTTACTCCTTTGCCCATTATGTAAGATCTCTATATCATTATAAATAGAGATCATCTTGCAAAGGAGAACTCACCAATTCACTTTACACTTTCATATCTTTGTAATTGATTAGTGGTCTTGTTATTCCGCAACAAGCCACACTTAGTGGATTTATACATTGACTATATTCTTATGTTATCACTCTAATATTTCTCTAAGTATAATATTCTATCAATTAACATTAAACCAGGTAGTTGTGACCTAACAACTGGTATCAGAGCAGGCTAAATAAACTCTTATTTAGTCGATTTATAACCCTGGCAGCCATCCCCTATACTTATCCTTCCCATACTCCAAAATCAAAAATGTCCACCATTGTTGCACCAGTTATGTCTGGAAAGGGAGTACCTATCTTTGATGGAAAATACTTCCATCAATGGAAGCTAAAAGCTCAGTGGTATCTTGAATCCATTCATCATGAAATGCTCACTGTGCTAGATGATGGTCCCATCATTCCACAAATTGTGGAACCTGTTGCTGCTACTGATGATGCTCCTGAGGGCATAAGAACTGTACCTAAACTAAAGCACAACTGGACTGATACTGACTGTCAGTTGTATGCTTTAGACTCCAGAGCTAAAGGGGTGATTGGTAATGCTGTTACCAAAGAGATACTTAATGCAATTATGAAATTGCCAACAGCAAAGGCTATGTGGGATAGCCTATCAGTCACCTATGAAGGCACAGCAAAGGTGAAGTTGCAAAGGAAAAGCAACATGAGAAGGAAATATGAAAACTTCTTCTCAACTCCTAATGAAGACATCACCACTCTCTATAACAGGTTCAATACTGTTATCCGTGATTTAATCATTGTAGGCATTGTGAAAGAGGAAGGAGAGCTTGTTCAAAAGTTCCCGGATAGTCTTCCTCAACAATTTCTTGACATGACAAACTCTGTCAATGCTGCTAACAACATTGAGTCATACACTCTTCAAACTTTGTATGGTCTAATGTTGAATCATGAGGAGAATAATGCTGCAAGACTGATCAACTGGAAGAAAACTGAAAAAGCTTCCACTGGCATGGCTCTAGTTGTGCAACAGGCCTATACTGTGACTGAGCCAAATGAACCAGAAGTTGTTCTAGCTGATGCTGAGGCAGAAGAGCTTGAAACTCAAATGGCTCTTATGTCTATGAAGCTGGATCAGTTGAAGAAGAAGAGGCTTGGTGTTAGCTCTTCTAATACTGACCCAAGATCAGGTCTTTTCTATAGGTGTGGAAAGCCTGGACATATTGCTGCAAATTGTCATACCAAGTCTTCTGAGACTGACCAAAATGACAAGATTGCATACCGAGCTAAAAGGTATAGAGACAAATATGTCAAGCTGAAAAATCTGAGCAAGGGCAAGAGGGCAGAAGGGAATGGAGCACCTCATCAAGCACTTTACTCAGAAGCCTGGATGGATGAAGACTTAAGTGATGATGAGGAAGAGATTGAGAATAAAGCCTTTATGGCTTTCACTGAGGATGATTTGAAGAGCTCTATTGAAAAAGGATATCAAAGAGGCTGAGAGGATGAGTGTTCATACTGATTGGGATTCCACTCAGTTGTACAAGGTAAGTTCCTTTCAAACTTATTCAGTGAATGAAAAGACTAAGATTTTTGAGTATATGATTGTTGATCTTAAAACTTCTGTACAAAAAAGAAAAAGCTTTAAAATTAACAATTCAAGAACTTGAAAGGGTAAATAATGAAAACTTAGATAAACTAGCAAAGTATAAAGATTTAGAATTAAATTTTTCAGATTTAAAAGACATTAACCAAAGATTAGCTGATAAAGCTCATTTACACAAACTTGAAAAAGAGAAATTTGAAAAACAATGTATATCTTGGGGAAATGCTTCAATAAAATTAAATAAATGTTTAAATCAACAATTTCCAGAAAATGTGAGGGCTGCACTTGGTGTTGATCCTCAATTTAAAAATAGGAAAATTTTGCTTATTTATTTGAAGAGTTTTCTACTATGAACCCTATTAATTTTGTAAAAGCTAAAACTTTATGTGAAGTTGGATGTCAAACTGAGTCAAATGATGAGGAAAATGAAATTTTAGAAAAACCTATTGGTCCCTTCATCTGCTCAAAGTGCTATACTGAGCTACAAGAACCCAGTATTGAATTTTCTATCAAAGAAATTTCTGATACTGAGCTCCTAATAGTTCAGTATGACACTTCTGCTTTTCCACCTTTTGAATTATTATTTAATAAAACAACTTTTGAATTATATAATGATAATAAGACAACTTCTATCTCCAATGTTTCATCTAATACAGAAGTTGCAGGAATAGAAACATCATATACTGAGAAATCTAAAGAACCTGTTAAAGTTGTTTCTTCAAAACATGATAAACAAAAAACAACTTTAACTAGGTCCTTAGTTGGCAGAGACAAGAAGTCTACCACTAATAATATTAGAAAGACTCCTCTGTCAAATAAAAAGAAGCAACCAGATCCACCACCCTTTAAACCAGTAAAACAAAATGTTAAAACACCTATTAAAAATGACAAAAATAACATTTTAAAAACACTTGGTGATCAGGTCAAATCTTTAAGTAAACAATTTGCAAAACTTGTTCATACTGATCTACCAAAAGTGCAACATTTTTCTAAAATACCTTATGAAAATATGTTTAGAAATAGACCTAGAAAATGTTATAGGTGTCATCATAGTGATTATAAGGGAGATGAATGCTGGACTGATCTCTCAAGTCCTAGGTACTCAGTACCAAAGAAAAGGAGAGAAACTAAGTCAGTATCACCAAAGAAAACCTCAAAAGTTTTCACTGAAGTGATACTGACCTCTCCACATAAAGGGATCAAGTCAAAATATGTTTATCCCACCAAAGGTCCCATTCAAAATTGGGTTCCTAAAAAGAACTAACTCTTATTTTGTGTCTTGTGCAGGGTGACAAAAAATGGTATTTAGATAGTGGCTGCTCAAGACACATGACAGGCAGTATGGAATACCTTCTCAATTATACTCCAGAGAAGGGTCCTTCTGTTAAATTTGGAGATGACTCGGTGGGAAAGACAAGAGGTTATGGTGTGATCAAGGCAGGCAACATAACTTTTAAAAGAGTTGCCTATGTAGAGGGTCTTAAACACAATCTGCTCAGTATCAGCCAGATGTGTGATGATGATAATGAAGCTCGATTCAGGAAGGTTGCAGGAATCATCTACAATGATAAAGGCCAGCCTGTACTCATTGCTAGAAGAGAAAAAGATGTATATGTGGTCAACCTATCCGAAATAGATCCAACTATTCGAGTATGCCTGCTTTCTAAAGTCAAGCTAGAATTGCATTGGCTATGGCACAAGAAACTCTCTCACATCAACTTTAGAAATATCAACGAGCTCAGTATGAAGAAACTGTTGAGAGGGTTGCCCACTATTACTTATTCAAAAGATAAGTTATGCTCAGCATGTGAAATGGGCAAGCAGAAGAAGAGTTCATTCAAGTCCAAAGTCAATCATTCCATTAATGAACCTCTTACTATGATACATATGGATCTTTTTGGCCCCATCAGTACACAATCTTTGGCCAAAAAGATCTATACTCTAGTCTTGGTTGATGAATTTTCAAGATATTCTTGGGTCATCTTCCTCAAGACTAAGTCATATGCAACAACAGAAATCATTGCCTTTATAAAAAGAGAGGAACTTCAAAAAGGCAACAAGGTCAAGCAACTTAGAAGTGACCATGGTACTGAGGTTAAGAACTCAGTATTAGCCGATTTCTGTGAAGAAAAAGGAATCATTCAAAACTTCTTTGCAGCCTACACACCACAACAAAATGGTGTTGTAGAAAGAAAGAATAGAACACTGATTGAAGCTGCAAGAACTTTATTATGCCATGCTGGACTGGCACTGAGTTTCTGGGCTGAAGCTGTAAACTGTGCAAACTTCACTCAGAATAGAGCCACTATAGTCCGAAGACATCTGAAGACTCCATATGAGTTATACAATGGCAAGATTCCTAATGTGGAATATTTCCACATCTTTGGGAGTAAATGCTTTGTACTCAGTACAAAACAAAACCTCAACAAATTTGCTCCCAAAGCAAATGAAGGTGTGTTCATGGGCTACTCTCCACACTCTAAAGCTTTCAGAGTGTATATCATCTCAACCAAGATGATTGTAGAATCCATTCATGTCACATTCGATGAAGATCAGAATGAGCATTCTACCTCAGCAGGTGAAGACATAAGTGGCATAGATATTCTATGCAATCCAGAACACTCCATTGCTGAACAGCCCAAGTTTCATCCACACTTTATTCCCAATAAGTTTAATGAAACTGATCAAGTTCAAACTCAGTATCACTCAACTGCGACTAATACTGAGGTTCCCATAATAGAGGACCTCCATACTGAGTTTCCAACTAATGATCTGAACCACTCTACCTATGAAGAAGGTGAAACATCCAACACTTCACAAGAATCCACCTCATCTCTGCAAAATGAAACTGAACAGCAACCTCCGGTGTCTAATACTGACCAGAATTCCACTCAGTATCAGACAGAAGACACACCAAATCAACAAGATATTGTTGATCCTATTTCAAATGCTTCCTTAGGAAACAATTTAAGGGAACACAGAGACCATCCACACTCAAACATTATTGGTCCTATTGAAGAAGGTGTCCAAACAAGAAGAAAATTAGAATTTCCAACCCAAGCAACTGCAAATTTTTGTTTCTTCTCAAGTTTTCTATCTACCATTGAACCAAAGAAAGCTGATGAAGCTTTATTAGATGAAGATTGGGTAAGGCTATGCAAGAAGAGCTCACAGAGTTTGAGAGAAACAAAGTTTGGAACTTAGTACCACCTCCTACTGGCAAAACTATTATTGGTACTAAGTGGGTGTTCAGAAACAAGATGGACAAGGATGGTGTTGTCATCAGAAACAAAGCAAGGTTAGTTTCTCAAGGTTACAGGCAAGAAGAAGGCATTGACTATGATGAAACTTTTGCACCAGTTGCAAGAATTGAAGCTATTAGGTTGTATCTTGCATATGCAGCCTTTAAGAATTTCAAAGTTTATCAGATGGATGTCAAAAGTGCTTTTCTAAATGGAAAACTACAAGAAGAAGTTAATGTTAAACAACCACCAGGTTTTGTTGATCCTAAATTTCCTACTTATGTTTTCAAGCTTGATAAAGCTCTATATGGGCTCAAACAAGCTCCAAGAGCCTGGTATGATACCCTGTCTGAGTACCTTATTGAAAATAAATTTACAAGAGGTAAAATTGATAAAACATTATTTTCAAGAAGGAAAGGTTCTGACATCTTACTCATTCAGATATATGTAGATGATATTATCTTTGGCTCCACTGACAAGTCAATGTGTGACTGGTTTGCTAAGATAATGTCAACTCAGTATCAGATGAGTATGATGGGAGAACTTACTTACTTTCTTGGTTTACAAGTTGAACAAAAGCCTGATGGCACTTTTATAAATCAAAGTAAGTACGTGCATGACATGTTAAAGAAATACAAATTTGAAAATTTATCTTCCATGCACACTCCTATGGGTACTCAGGATAAGATAAGTAAGGATGAAACTGGTAAACCAGTATGTCAATCCACATACCGAGGTATGATTGGTTCCTTACTTTACTTAACTGCTAGCAGGCCTGATATCATGTTTGCAACATGTTTGTGTGCTCGGTATCAGGCTGATCCTAAAGAATCACACATGAAAGCAGTTAAGCGCATCTTTAGATATCTTACAGGTACTCTTAACCTGGGTCTTTGGTATCCCAAAGACTCAAACTTTGACCTTGAAGGGTACACAGATGCAGATTTTGCAGGTTGTAGATTGGACAGAAAGAGCACAAGTGGAGGATGTCAATTCCTAGGTGGAAGACTAGTTGGTTGGTCATCCAAGAAGCAAAATTCGGTCGCAACTTCCACAGCAGAAGCAGAATATGTTGCTGCAGGAACTTGTTGTGCTCAATTATTATGGATGCAGTATCAACTCTTAGACTATGGGTTCAACTTTCATAAGACTCCCATTCATTGTGATAACAAGAGTGCTATTGCTATCACAGAGAACCCAGTCTATCACTCCAAAACCAAGCACATTGATATCAGACACCACTTTATTCGAGATAATGTGGAAAAAGGTAAGGTTGAGGTAGATTATGTACCAACAGATGAACAATTGGCCGATGTGTTTACTAAACCTCTCCCTGAGGAAAGGTTTATGTATTTACTAGGGCAATTAGGTATGTTGAATCCTTAATTTTCCTTCATTTTCTTTAAAACTGAACGCTCAGTATCACTCCTGTTGATACTGACCGCTCAGTATCACTAGTCTGTTATCATCAAAATTTAAAATTTTTATTTTTTTATTAATTTCAAGAGTAAATTAATTGTTTTTATATTTTTAAAAAAATTTTAAAATTAATTTTTTTTAACTCAGTATTGGGGTATGACGGCTCTTACACCGAGCTTAACCCTCATACTGCTCAACGGTAACCTTTCTTAATAGGAAAGTTACCGTTGACAGAGGATAAGGCAGTCAAATCAGCCGTTTTTACTTCCCAATACCTTAATTATCTTTCAAATCTCCTATAAATAACCGTTTTTTTTTCTTCAAATATTTTTCAACAGTTATTTCATTCTT
Organism: Calendula officinalis; assembly: GCA_963853835.1. Classification (NCBI taxonomy): domain Eukaryota; kingdom Viridiplantae; phylum Streptophyta; class Magnoliopsida; order Asterales; family Asteraceae; genus Calendula; species Calendula officinalis. Next base: position 19,647,347 of record OY970834.1, on the reverse strand, counting down.
TCATTTAAAATTCTCTCTGCGATTAACGATTTCACTCTTTCTTAGTAACCACAAACACTTAAATCAAAATCACAGATGGAAAATTACACTTTCGTCGCTCCCGAAGTTGAATCGGAAATCAAATTCCGAAACGATGAACTGCCCAGGTTTGCGAGGAACAACATCACAACAAATTTTACTATTCCTCAAGCCTGGGTATGCCAAGATTTCACAAACATTGTGACTTTTATGAAGCATTGCCCAATTGCTCGTGCACTGACCTTGTCTCCTAGAGCAATTTACCCAGAAATGCTATGCGAGTTTTGGTACTCTGCTACACTCGATTCTCCAGATATGATTGCTGGGTGGGTAATTAGAGATCAAAGAAGGGCATTTGTCTCTACTGCCATCATTCGTGAAGCACTGAGACTTCCCGCCCAAGCTCAGTATGATCCATTTGTTGATAGAACAGAGGCACGCTCAGTTTTACCAATTTTGGGTCGAAGAGGAACAGCGGGCACAATCAAAAGAAATGAATTTGGTCCTATGTGGGGTATTCTCATTACAACAATAATTCGGTGTATGGCCCACAAGACGGGAGCTTTGGACCAAATAAATGAATTTGGGATGCAAATAGTACATGCTTTGTACTATGGAAGAAACATTGATTTTGCACGGCTCATTTTCAATGAATTAGATGCTCTAGTTCGGGCTAACACAAGGGAATGCAATGTCCCTTTCTGCAGATTTTTATCACTTATCTTTCAACACTCAATGCCCACACATATTTATGATGAGTTTCACAGTCCAAGGGTTGATCTTCCTCCTCTTAGTGAGAAGATCTTCTTTTACAGGCCAAGACAAGGAGAGCCTTTACAGAGCCCTTTTATGTGGGCCATTGTTCAAGAACACATAAATGATGAAGAAGACATGTCTGATACTGAGTCAGACAATGATGATGATGATGATGATAATGATGATAATAGTGGTAATGGAGCACAGGCCGGTTAAGATATTGAGATGCAGGATGTCCCACAAGTTCAAGAACCGACTCAACAACATATCTCTCCACCTGCACAGGATCCTGATGCTCCTCATATTGAAACAGTTTTTGATACTGAGTCCTCCGAAGACACACCACTGGTCCTTCAAAGACGAAGAAGGAATCTTTCCCACTATCATTATGGGAAACTTATCATCTGAGGAGGTGCAGCCTGCAAATGTTCCATCTTTAACTGCATCTCTTCAAGCCCAAAGTTTTGTTGCAGCCACCGCTGACCTTCCAGGTCCAGAATTAGTTCCAACTGCTCAACCAATTGAGGAACCTCATGTTCCTCTTGATGTGGAGATTCAATATGAGCAAACTACACTGGAAGGTGCTCATCAAGAAAGAGAGGTCGGTATTGAATATGTTGGTGCTGCACATCAACAATCACATGATCTTGCACCGACCTCTGCAGATGCTAGAAGGGAATTTGACAGAGTCTCAGGTATGAATTTCTAAAAAGCCCTTAAACTTATATATATATATATATATATTTCATTCCCAAATAGAGACTAAGTATTGGCCAGTACCAACTCAATACTGACCAAAGTCTCACACGATATTTCAAATATATATCCTTTTATGGCCAACATAGCTAGCCCACTGCTGCTATGCAAAATTCATATACCGAGCACACAATTGATCATTGTCAGTCTACCGTTGTCTCAACATTTAAAGAGACAATGGTGGTTGATGTCACTCTGACACCCACTGGTGCTGCTTGAATCATGTCCAACTTATTTTTGAGTTGGATAGCATGATTCAAGAAATGATCACAAACCCTTAAGCCACAAAATCCAAAAATTTTCCATGGGGTTTAGCCACATTTCTGTTATCACTCTAATACCGAGTGATAAACATTGAAAATAACAAGAAGCACATCCCAGGCTTCGAATACCCAAACCCAAACCTTTTAGTAAATGTGACTTATCCTATACTGAGCAACTTAAATTTACACACTCACTTTTACTAAAATCTTCTTACACATGCTATGCACAAGTCAACAATATTTCATCCTAAACCAGATGAAATACAGACTTCACAAACTCTGTTTATATGATTATAGAATTAACCAACACCACAATTCTATTTGATAAACCTTTCTTTCTAACCAATTTTATATTTTTGTTTCTTTAGCACCATCTGTGCAGGGCATTCAGGCATCACAGGCTGCAGGAGACCAAGTGATTCTGCAAGCAATCATGCAGCAAATTCTGGCTATCCAACATACTCAAAATATAATACTGGCCAGAATGGACAAGATGAGTAGTGACATTGACTCAATAAAACAGTCAGTCTCACTACTTCAACAACCACATCAGCCTCCACAAACTCCACCATTTTCACATGGTGACCACAATAAAGAAGGAGAAGGAGAAGGAGGTGCTGGTGATACTGATGCTGCAACTGAGCCCATGCCCTCCCCTACTCTTGAACAACCTGAAGGGGACATGGGTGGTGATACTGATCCTCTTCCCTCCTCATCAAATGATAACAAAAAGGGGGAGAAGAGACAAAGAGATACTGAGGTTGATCAAACTGAGCCATCTGCTCAGGGGGAGAAAAGAAGAAGATTGAATGAAGATCAACCTCCACAACAACAACAACAACATCAGCAAAGCCCTCATACTGAGCCACTTTGGATTCAGTATGAGAGAAGAAGACAAAGAACTAGGTCAGCATTACAAGTTCAAGACCCACTTGAGCCATCTGCTCAGGGGAGACTCATACTGACCAACCACAGCAAGCTTATACTGAGCCATCTGCTCAAGAAGAAAATAAATTGCAAATAGTGGTCTACAGGCCTTTCATCTGGCCTATTGCTGATGATGAAGATGAAGAACATCCAGTGGCATCAGAAGATTTTTTTAACTTTGCACTGGATGAAGCAAATAAAGAAACCTCTTCATCATCATTCTCAGATGATGAAGAGCATACAAGAAAACCTATCTCACCTCAAGCTGAAGGACCTTCTAGAATTCCTAGAAGACCAATAACCAGAAGAATGACAAATGTGGTTATGTCCTCAGAATCTAGTGAAGAACAAGATCCAACTCCTCTGATCTCAAGACCTAGGAGATCTGCTCAGTTTACTGAGGAAAAAAGTGATGCTGAGGATGAGATTGAGGCCCAGAAATTCTTCCCTGTTAAGGAAGAACCTGAATCTGAGTCTGAAGATGTTCCAAGAAGATCTCATACTGTAAAAAGAACTGGAGATGAATTACTTGAACAGTATTGGAACATTCTGGCACAAAGAACAAGATGTAGGGAAACAAGGATGGGTATGCTGAGGAATAAAGCATTTCTAACTGTAAGAGACATATACTGGCTAAATGAATTTGTCAACAAAATAAAGGTCAAAACTGTTGATAGATCAATTGTTGCAACTTGCACTGGGCTAGTCAGTCCTCCAATGAAGTTTTTCCTCCATGACATCCAAAATATGGGACTTCAAGATTGGATAAAGACTGCTAGACTGATAAAGGAGATGCCCTCAAGATCCTCTGAAGCCCAAGTGATGATGGATGAAATCTGGGCTGTATCTGCTATATGCTATGAAAAAGGAATTCTTTATGCAGCAGAATACAGGGCACTCAGTGTGATGACTGAAGCTATGAAGAACAACAAACCTGAGTGCCTTAATACTTTCAGAATAATTCCCACATATACTGTTCCCTCTAACCTTATATTTCAGGATCAAAAGAGTACCATATATCCAACATCTGGATATATGTATACTGACTCAGATGACAGGGAGTGCTTCATTACTGAAGCAGATTTGGCAACAACTCCTATCAGCCATTTGGTGGGTCTTAAATGGATGATAACCAAGAGAGAAGATGCTTGGTTTAGAAAGAATGTAGTTGCTGTACTAAACAACAAGCAAGATGAACTGAAGAAAAGAGAAGAGTTCATCCATGTGAAGAAAGAAGTCTTCTACGAGTTTGAGTCGATCAACAAAGACTAAAGAAGAAGACTTTGCAGCCTGTAGCTTATTTTTTGTTTATCTCTTTGTAATTGTTTTGTTATCATTAGATAGGGGGAGATTGTTAAGGCAAAAAGCCTTGTCCCTTTGGATCTTAAGATAACAAAACAACCTAGACTAGCTTTGATTAATATGTAGAATAATATAGCTAAGTTTAGGTCTGATACTGAGTGATCAGTATTGGAACTCAGTATCAGTACTCAGTATCAGATAGTGATACTGAGTACAAGGACTGAGTAGAAGGACTGAGTTACATTTTGTAACGGACAAAGATCAATTCCCTTGATCTTAGTAATTTGCCTAGTTTAGTCCTTCGGTTACTCCTTTGCCCATTATGTAAGATCTCTATATCATTATAAATAGAGATCATCTTGCAAAGGAGAACTCACCAATTCACTTTACACTTTCATATCTTTATAATTGATTAGTGGTCTTGTTATTCCGCAACAAGCCACACTTAGTGGATTTATACATTGACTATATTCTTGTGTTATCACTCTAATATTTCTCTAAGTATAATATTCTATCAATTAACATTAAACCAGGGTTGTTGTGACCTAACACAAGGCTCGAAAGTCAAGGCTAAAGGCTCAAGGCTCAAGGCTCAAGGCTCAAGGGTCACGACTCAAGGGGTCACGGCTCAAAAGTGAAGGCTAAAGGATTAAGGCTCAAGGCGCAAGGCTCAAGGCTCAAGGCTCAAGGTACAAGGTTGAAGGTTCAAGGCTCAAGGCTTAAGGCTCAAGGCTCAAGGATCAAGGCTCAAGGCTCAAGGCTCAGGGCTCAAAGGCTCAAGGTTCAAGGCTCAACGCTCAAGACTCAAGGCTTAAGGCTTAAGGCTCAAGGTTCAAGTCTCAAGGGTCAAGGATCAAGGCTCAAGGTTCAATGCTCAAGGCTCAAGGTTCAAGGCACAAGGCTCAAGACTCAAGGGTCAAGGCTCAAGGCTTAAGGCTAAAGGCTTAAGGGTCAAGGCTCAAGGCTCAAGGCTTAAGGCTCAAGTTTTAAGTCTCAAGGGTCAGGGATCAATGCTCAAGGCTCAAGGCTAAAGGCTAAAGGCTCAAGGCTCAAGGTACAAGGCTCAAGGCTCAAGTCTCAAGGCTCACAGCATGGCTTAAGTATCAAGGCTCAAGGCTCAAGGCACAAAGGCTCAAGGCTCAACGCTCAACGCTCAAGGCTCAAGGCTAATGGCCCAAGGCTCAAGGCTCAGGGATCAAGGCTCATGTAACACCTCAATTTTTAAAACATCTTCTACAACATATTTTTAAATAAAAATATTACAATGTCCAATATCCCGAAATACGGTTTAACAAAAACCATTAAAAGTTTATCAGAGTTTTAAAACCGGTGTTACAAAACAATATCATAACCATAGGATAAACGGGATCTACCTACGAGCTCCCGGGCTAATCAACACTAGGCCACTTCTATCGCGACCTTCTAATCCTTCGATCCTGAACCTGAGTACATAGCCAAAAACAAAGTAGTACGTGAGACAAAATATTCTCGTGAGATACATGGGTTTTCGACCCATTCTCAAAAAGATTTATAAAATAATATTTATGTCAATATAAATACTTATCCTCATCATTTCTATTAATTCACGTCTCATGTCTTATTCATTTAATCGTATAAAATAATAAGGTTACCAAAAGCTTATACATAATCTAATCACATATTTGTAAGCTATCCCCAAGGTTACACTTTCTTTATCACATATGCAACGGACCTCTCCGAAGCCAACTCTCCCAATATGGGACGTCATAGGTAAACTATCAAGGTAATTGGGAACCCCCATCTTACCGAGATTCACAAGCTCTCCCCGTTCCCGGGTCGTCATGCTCACCCAACACGGGGTGTCGTAAACTGTGACATTCTACTCTTTGTGCAGGGAGGTACCACCCCAATAGACGTCTCATGCTCCCCCACTTCTGGGCGGTCTTATTCCGGATATCTCATTCATCACTTATGAGCCTCAGCTCCATTCATCACATATGAGCATAGCTCCTTTCATCAAATCTCTCACTTATTAGAATACATCTATTCTAATTTAATATAACATTCTCTTTACTCATTCAGTTTCAATGTTGACTTTACCAAGTCCTTTACTATTTAAGACATACTTATCATTTATCAAGATCACGTTATTTTGACTCCTCTTTGACTAGAATACATGTTTATTACTAGTCACTTTATATTTATTCTCTTATTAATTTGATAATTACTTTTATTAGTATAATATACTAATCAATACTCATCACTTAAAAATCGTTGTCTCAAGCCTTGTTAATACATATTATTAATAAACCGATCATCAAACTCTTTTAAATCATTATCTTTATTCATACATCTTATTTATAAAAACTCAATAATTACTTTTCATTATCAAAATCTCTTTAAAAATCATTAAACATCTAGAAATACTTAAATAGTCTATTACTTGCATATTCTTATCTCATCAATCATATCTTTATTAAAAACGTTTATTAATAAAGACTCCTAAAACATAATAGTTTTCAAAATCATTTGCTATGTACTCAGTAAAAGTCTCATGTACTCACCTTAGCCAAGCTAACTCCAAATCATGTCTAACAACACGAATCCTTGCTTCTTTACTTGTGAAACGTCACCAATCTTTAGGTCTTCTTGACGTCATCAATATCATCACAATAACTAGTTATTATCAATAACTAATCACTAATCAACCCAAATTAACATTCCTAACCACCAAGTTCACCCAACTTGGTGATATCTCAAAACCCTAGATCAAGACTAACCCAACGAATCACAGATCAAACAAGAATACAAGGTTCATATACTTCTCATGGGTGCTCTACACTCTCCATTACCCATTTTTAACAAAATTCCAACATATCTCTTTCAAAATCACCATTTCCCCCAAATCAAGATCATAAACTAACTAGGAGATGAAATTTACCTTAGATCTTTCAACTAGAAGATAGATCTCCAAGATTTGAGATGAAATCTCCTCATGAACACCCAAAACTGCCCCTTTCTCTCTCTAAAATGGCTGCACACTTTGAAGTGGAGAGAAAATGAGCAAAGCCCTAAAAAAATCGACTTTTTATAGTACAGACAGGGCTCCCATCGAGCTCCCATCGAGCTCCCATCACGAGGTTACGCGGCCTCGACTTATATGCAGCTCTATATTCTCGCGCCGAGCTCCCACCGAGCTCCCATCGAGACCCCAGCACATAAATCCTCCCACCGAACCTTTAAATTCCCTGTTCCTTCCTCCCATCGAGCTCACATCGCGAGGGCTGCATGTCTAGGCCAATCTTTTGATCTCCAAACTTCTTTCTAACCAAGTCTTGACCCGTTTTTTATTATCACGAGTCATAAACGATCCTTTACCTATAATAACACATCCAAGGCTCGATTAAATATTTTACCACATTTATTCCTCAATATTTCCATTTAATTCATTAACCGAAATTTCCGGTCGTTACAACTATCCACCCCTTAAAAAGGATTCCGTCCTCGGAATCTACTCTAAGATTCCCAGTCCACATTCAACCGAGCATTTCGTTCTCATCTACTTGCGTTTAACACGACTGAATTTTTTTTCCATTGCAATCCAATAAGAATATACATTTTTAAACATCCACTTGACCCCGTTAGGCCCAAACGGGTCAAAAATCAATCTTGAGTTCATAATACCTGAACGGGTCAAAATTGCAGAACTTGACAATAACACTTTTGATCATTTAACCAATCCTTATATCCACATAGAGAAGATATGACCCAATCATTAATATTAGTCAATTAATCAAAACGATAGTCAACATCTAGCTTTGACCAAGTTGTCAACATTGTCTAATCTTTGACTTAAGCACAAAGTCATCCATACTTTGACAATTTCCTTTCTCACTAGAGGTTCCATTAATCATCATTTCCTTCACAATCAACCTTACATTCATGATTCATCAACAATCGTATACTCGATTCCCAAATTCAACTCGAAACACCCAATGGTCAAAGTCGCACACTATAATTAATTCCATTAATCAACTAACCATTATCGTATACATGTAGACGGTACATTATGATCTTATCATTCCTAAGCCATTCTAAACGAAAGTCAAAACCCAGTTTTGACCAAAGTCAACAATCCATTAGTTGACCAACCTTGACTTATGAATAAAGTCAAACTTACTTTGCGAAATTCACATACTCTTTTCTAGTGAGTCATCACTTCTAAAGCCTTTCGTTTCCGATTTCGATATTTACATTTCTTTTCTCAATTGTTCCCTTTTTCCTCGGTTTCAATTTCCACCACCGATTAACAATTTCTATCTAAAGCAATACCAATCACTATTGCTTTTTTTTTCATCCAAATACTTGTACCATTTATAATTTCTTTCAAATATTCTCATACCACACTTGCAATTCTTGATTACCGGCTTTAGAGCCTCATTCACATCGAATTGTGACCTAACCACACATCATACAACTTTCACCACTCATCGGCTACTAATAAACTTTGCTTCCTATAAGCACCCTTTTTCATAATCTATAAACTTTTAGGCATCTCTTACACCTACCTATACTTAAACACGACCCGTGTTTTTTACCCAAGTTCTCACTTGCCATAAAAATCATAACAATAACTAACCATACGGTTCTAGATATATCAGATACAAACATCATATCCCTGATATAACAAATTATACTTTAACTATCTTATCGAGATGATCGGAAGGCCTCCAATCCATCCCGACTCCAAACTGTCACAACGATCGAAAAGCCTCCAATCCAAATTGACTCATCAAATTTAGTTAACCGGAAAGCCTCCGATCTAACAAGATTCATATAATACCATTCTATCTTGCATACAATTCATGTATGCATCATTCACTTAGCATCATGCTATCAATTTCTTTCATAACTAATCACATTCTCTATTCAATTTACATTTCCCCAAATTTCACATAATATTACCTTTCTAAAATCATATTCTTTTCATAGACCACTACTCCCACTTATCCCTTTATACCACTCGGTATACACATAATCATTTCTAATGCTTTCCATCGATCTACTCATTTACCAATCGTCTTTAGTCGATTCATTTTCTCATAATTAAAATTTCCAATCTTTCTTTCACCACCTAAGTAACCACCATTGCATTGAATTATCCACATTTTTACTGAATCACCCGGTCAACTCGAGTCAACCAATTGACTCCGATCCATAATCCAAACATAAGCTATCACACTTTTTCTATGTCATTTCTCCAACAATTAATTGTTACCCTTGACTTAGCATACCATTTCTAGGACATTTTACCATTAGTTAACCTTTTACCCTTAGCATCGAATCCATCATCCAAGATACAAACTTTTGTCATGACTAATTGTCAATTTTTTACTCAACCATTTTGGATTACTAAATTCGGTCATCCCCGATGCTTATCCTTTCTAACATATTTTCTATTTACGAGTTTTGAAACTTCACTATATTTTTCATCATTCTTTTCTTTACCGTTATCATATAGTAATACCACATCACTTATCCTTATTCCCGCCAAGTGCTACGATTTTACTTTTGAACTTCTTCCTTACATGGTTCCCATCCATATATATCATTCTCACCGAGTCTTAGTACTTCCGCGTACTAACATCCTTTCACTAAAATCATTTATTATTCCCGTGATAATATATCTTTTAATATCCTAATTATCCGCGACATACCAATCGCCAACTCACCCAGGCATATCACACCTTTACACATAACAAACCGGGGAAACTGTCCCCGAGTACATTTCCACACCAAACGATTCACCTATACTTATACATGCCATTTCGCCTTATCACCAAATCGTGCGACAATTCACCAATAAAACACGAACCTCATACCATAAATTTTATATTTGAGGAGAACTTACCACACTTTTGCACCTTTCACATCAACATGATTTGACAAAATTTGAATGAGTTTTTCTTCCTTTGTTAACTCCAAGCTACCATCGAACTTCCTCTTTTCTCCACTTGATGACGATTCATTGATCCTTCGTTGAACTACCTTCTCCACATCTCTAGCAATAACTCCTCTTAGAAATCTTTCCAAGTACACTTTCGGGACAAAACTTCCCTAACAACCTACCCGCGATCTCCTTTCACGATATCTTGTACCACACTCCCTTTTCCAATGTTTCGAACATTGCATTCCACCGTGGCAACACATCACTCTCCCAGTAGGCGAGCTGTAGAAGTTACCACATCTTCCTCCCAACACTTGCTACTCTTTAGCACTTGCTCAGTTTCACGAATCCACCGAATCACGACCTCCGGTTCGGTACTTCCCAACTACACATCCTGCTTACACGCCATCAATGTCTTGAACGAACATCGTTCCCTTTCTTCCGATTTGGAATCACTACCATCATCACCCAACATGACGAAACTCATTTATAATTTCTCTTCTTGTCATAGAGGAGCTTGTCCTCTTTTCGAGTTCACCCTTTTGTTATACCAATATTTTCACAATCAAAATTCAAACGATGACTAAACAGTCGAATAAACACATTTATATCAAATCATGACATTTCTCTCAGGGATCAACCCTGTCACGCCCGCACTTTACGGTCCCTAAAGACCAATCACGGACATCCTATGGACACATATGGTCCTACATAGCATAGCTTAAGACTAGGGAGGTCAAACCTACCTAATTCACTTAAACTATAGCTCTGATACCAAGTTGTAATACCTCAATTTTTAAAACATCTTTTAAAACATATTTTTAAATAAAAATATTACAATGTCCAATATCCCGAAATACGGTTTAACAAAAACCATTAAAAGTTTATCAGAGTATTAAAACCGGTGTTACAAAACAATATCATAACCATAGGATAAACGGGATCATAACCACTTCTATCGCGACCTTCTAATCCTTCGATCCTGAACCTGAGTACATAGCCAAAAACAAAGTAGTACGTGAGACAAAATAGTCTCGTGAGATACATGGGTTTTCGACCCATTCTCAAAAAGATTTATAAAATAATATTTATGTCAATATAAATACTTATCCTCATCATTTCTATTAATTCACATCTCATCTCTTATTCATTTAATCGTATAAACTAATAAGCTTACCAAAAGCATATACATCATCTAATCACATATTTGTAAGTTATCTCCAAGCTTACACTTTCTTTATCACATACGCAACGGACCTCTCCGAAGCCAACTCTCCCGATATGGGACGTCATAGGTAAACTATCAAGGTAATCGGGAACCCCCATTTTACCGAGATTCATAAGCTCTCCCCGTTCCCGGGTCGTCATGCTCACCCAACACTGGGTTCGTAAACTGTGACATTCTACTCTTTGCGCAGGGAGGTACCACCCCAAGTAGACGTCTCATGCTCCCCCATTTCTGGGCGTTCTTATTCCGGATATCTCATTCATCACTTATGAGCCTCAGCTCCATTCATCACATATGAGCGTTAGCTCTTTTCATCAAATCTATCACTTATTAGAATACATCTATTCTAATTTAACATAACATTCTCTTTACTCATTCAGTTTCAATGTTGACTTTACCAAGTCCTTTACTAATTAAGACATACTTATCATTTATCAAGATCACGTTATTTTGACTTCTCTTTGACTAGAATACATGTTCATTACTAGTCACTTTATATTTATTCTCTTATTAATTTGATAATTACTTTTATTAGTATAATATACTAATCGATACTCATCACTTAAAAATCGTTGTCTCAAGCCTTATTAATACATATTATTAATAAACCGATCATCAAATTCTTTTAAATCATTATCTTTATTCATACATCTTATTTATAAAAACTCAATAATTACTTTTCATTATCAAAATCTCTTTAAAAAATCATTAAACATCTAGACATACTTAAATAGTCTATTACTTGCATATTCTTATCTCATCAATCATATCTTTATTAAAAACGTTTATTAATAAAGACTCCTAAAACATAATAGTTTTCAAAATCATTTGCTATGTTTCTCTATAAAAGTCTCATGTACTCACCCTAGCCAAACTATCTCCAAATTGTGTCTAACAACACGAATCCTTGCTTCTTAACTTGTGAAACGTCACCAATCTTTAGGTCTTCTTGACCTACCATCAATATCATCACAATAACTAGTTATTATCAATAACTAATCACTAATCAACCCATATTAACATTCCTAACCACCAAGTTGACCCAACTTGGTGATATCTCAAAACCCTAGTTCAAGATTAACCCAACAAATCACAGATCTAACAAGAACACAAGGTTTATATACTTCTCATGGGTGCTCTGCACCCTCCATTACCCATTTTTAACAAAATTCCAACATATCTCTTTCAAAATCACCATTTCCCCCAAATCAAGATCATAAACTAACTAGGAGATGAAATTTACCTTAGAACTTTCAACTAGAAGATAGATCTCCAAGATTTGAGATGAAATCTCCTCATGAACACTCAAAATCGCCCCTTTCTCTCTCTAAAATGGCTGCACACTTTGGAGTGGAGAGAAAATGAGCAAAGCCCTAAAAAATCGACTTTTTATAGTACAGATAGGGCTCCCATCGAGCTCCCATCGAGCTCCCATCACGAGGTTACGCGGCCTCGACTTATATGCAGCTCTGCATTCTCGCGCCGAGCTCCCACCGAGTTCCCATCGAGACCCCAGCACATAAATCCTCCCACCGAACCTTTAAATTCCCTGTTCCTTCCTCCCATCGAGCTCCCATCGAGCTCCTAAACGATCCTTTACCTATAATAACACATCCAAGGCTCGATTAAATATTTTACCACATTTATTCCTCAATATTTCCATTTAATTCATTAACCGAAATTTCCGGTCGTTACAGCTCATGGGTCAAGGGTCAAGGGTCAAGGATCAAGGATCAAGGATCAAGTCTCAAGGCTCAAAGCTCAAGGCTCAAGGCTCAAGGCTCAAAGCTCAAGGATAGAGGCTCAAGGCTTAAGGTACAAGTTTCAAGGCTCAAGGCTCAAGGCTCAAGGCTCAAGGCTCAATTTGTTAAGGCAAAAAGCCTTGCCCCTTTGGATCTTAAGATAACAAAACAACCTAGACTAGCTTTGATTAATATGTAGAATAATATAGCTAAGTTTAGGACTGATACTGACTGATCAGTATTGGAACTCAGTATCAGTACTCAGTATCAGATAGTGATACTGAGTACAAGGACTGAGTAGAAGGACTGAGTTACATTTTGTCACGGACTAAGATCAATTCCCTTGATCTTAGTCATTTGCCTAGTTTAGTCCTTCGGTTACTCCTTTGCCCATTATGTAAGATCTCTATATCATTATAAATAGAGATCATCTTGCAAAGGAGAACTTACCAATTCACTCTACACTTTCATATCTTTGTAATTGATCAGTGGTCTTGTTATTCCGCAACAAGCCACACTTAGTGGATTTATACATTGACTATATTCTTGTGTTATCACTCTAATATTTCTCTAAGTATAATATTCTATCAATTAACATTAAACCAGGGTTGTTGTGACCTAACAACTGGTATAAGAGTAGGCTAAATAAACTCTTATTTAGTCGATCTATAACCCTGGCAGCCATCCCCTATACTTATCCTTCCCATACTCCAAAATCAAAAATGTCCACCATTGTTGCACCAGTTATGTCTGGAAAGGGAGTACCCATCTTTGATGGAAAAGACTTCCATCAATGGAAGCTAAAAGCTCAGTGGTATCTTGAATCCATTCATCATGAAATGCTCACTGTGCTATATGATGGTCCCATCATTCCACAAACTGTGGAACCTGTTGCTGCTACTGATGATGCTCCTGAGGGCATCAGAACTGTACCTAAACTAAAGCACAACTGGACTGATACTGACCGTCAGTTGTATGCTTTAGACTCCAGAGCTAAAGGGGTGATTGGTAATGCTGTTACCAAAGAGATACTTAATGCAATTATGAAATTGCCAACAGCAAAGGCTATGTGGGATAGCATATCAGTCACCTATGAAGGCACATCAAAGGTGAAGTTGCAAAGGAAAAGCAACATGAGAAGGAAATATGAAAACTTCTTCTCAACTCCTAATGAAGACATCACCACTCTCTATAACAGGTTCAATACCGTTATCCATGATTTAATCAGTGTAGGGATTGTGAAAGAGGAAGGAGAGCTTGTTCAAAAGTTCCTGGATAGTCTTCCTCAACAATTTTTTGACATGACAAACTCTGTCAATGCTGCTAACAACATTGAGTCATACACTCTTCAAACTTTGTATGGTCTAATGTTGAATCATGAGGAGAATAATGCTGCAAGACTGATCAACTGGAAGAAAACTGACAAAGCTTCCACTGGCATGGCTCTAGTTGTGCAACAGGCCTATACTGTGACTGAGCCAGATGAACCAGAAGTTGATCTAGCTGATGCTGAGGCAGAAGAGCTTGAAACTCAAATGGCTCTTATGTCTATGAAGCTGGATCAGTTGAAGAAGAAGAGGCTTGGTGTTAGCTCTTCTAATACTGACCCAAGATCAGGTCTGTGCTATAGGTGTGGAAAGCATGGACATATTGCTGCAAATTGTCATACCAAGTCTTCTGAGACTGACCAAAATGACAAGATTGCATACCGAGCTAAAAGGTATAGAGACAAATATGTCAAGCTGAAGAATTGGAGCAAGGGCAAGAGGGTAGAAGGGAATGGAGCACCTCATCAAGCACTTTACTCAGAAGCATGGATGGATGAAGATTTAAGTGATGATGAGGAAGAGATTGAGAATAAAGCCTTTATGGCTTTCACTGAAGATGATTTGAAGAGCTCCTTTGAAAAGGATATCAAAGAGGCTGAGAGGATGAGTGTTCATACTGATTGGGATTCCACTCAGTTGTACAAGGTAAGTTCCTTTCAAACTTATTCAGTGAATGAAAAAACTAAGATTTTTGAGTATATGATTGTTGATCTTAAAACTTCTGTACAAAAAGAAAAAGCTTTAAAATTAACAATTCAAGAACTTGAAAGGGTAAATAATGAAAACTTAGATAAACTAGCAAAGTATAAAGATTTGGAATTAAATTTTTCAGATTTAAAAGACATTAACCAAAGATTAGCTGATAAAGCTCATTTACACAAACTTGAAAAAGAGAAATTTGAAAAACAGTGTAAATCTTGGGGAAATGCTTCAATAAAATTAAATAAATGTTTAAATCAACAATTCCCAGAAAATGTGAGGGCTGCACTTGGTGTTGATCCTCAATTTAAAAATAGGAACAATTTTGGTGATTTATTTGAAGAGTTTTCTACTATGAACCCTATTAATTTTGTGAAAGCTAAAACCTTATGTGAAGTTGGATGTCAAACTGAGTCAGATGATGAGGAAAATGAAATTTTAGAAAAACCTATTGGTCCCTCCATCTGCTCAAAGTGCTATACTGAGCTACAAGAACTCAGTATTGAATTTCATATAACTGAAATTTCTGATACCGAGCTCCCAATAGTTCAGTATGACACTTCTGCTGTTCCACCTTTTGAATTATTATTTAATACAACAACTTTTGAATTATATAATGATAATAAGACAACTTCTATCTCAAATGCTTCATCTAATACAGAAGTTGCAGGAACAGAAACATCATATACTGAGACATCTAAAGAACCTGTTAAAGTTGTTTCTTCAAAGCATGATAAACAAAAAACAACTTCAACTGGGTCCTTAGTTGGCAGAGATAAGAAGTCTACCTCTAATAAAATTAGAAAGACTTCTCTGCAAAATAAAAAGAAGCAACCAGATCCTCCATCTCCTAAACCAGTTAAAAACAATGTTAATACACCTATTAAAAATGACAAAATTAACATTTTAAAAACACTTGGTGATCAGGTCAAATCTTTAAGTAAACAATTTGCAAAACTTGTTCATACTGACCTACCAAAAGTGAAACATTTTTCTAAGATACCTTATGAAAATATGTTTAGAAATAGACCTAGAAAATGTTATAGGTGTCATCATACTGGTCACAAGGGAGATGAATGCTGGACTGATCTCTCAAGTCCTAGGTACTCAGTACCAAAGAAAAGGAGAGAAACTAAGTCAGTATCACCAAAGAAAACTTCTAAAGTTTCCTCCAAAGTGATACTGACCTCTCCATATAAAGAGATCAAGTCAAAATATGTTTATCCCACCAAAGGTCCCATTCAAAAATGGGTTCCTAAAAATAACTAACTCTTATTTTGTGTCTTGTGCAGGGTGACAGAAAATGGTATTTAGATAGTGGCTGCTCAAGACACATGACAGGCAGTATGGAATACCTTCTCAATTATACTCCAGAGAAGGGTCCTTCTGTTAAATTTGGAGATGACTCGATGGGAAAGACAAGAGGTTATGGTGTGATCAAGGCAGGCAACATAACTTTTAAAAGAGTTGCCTATGTAGAGGGTCTAAAACACAATCTGCTCAGTATCAGCCAGATGTGTGATGATGACAATGAAGCTCGATTCAGGAAGGTTGCAGGAATCATCTACAATTATAAAAGCCAGCCTGTACTCATTGCTAGAAGAGAAAAAGACGTATATGTGGTCAACCTATCTGAAATAGACCCAACTATTCGAGTATGCCTGCTTTCTAAAGTCAAGCCAGAATTGCATTGGCTATGGCACAAGAAACTCTCTCACATCAACTTTAGAAATATCAACGAGCTCAGTATGAAGAAACTGGTGAGAGGGTTGCCCACTATTACTTATTCAAAAGATAAGTTATGCTCAGCATGTGAAATGGGCAAGCAGAAGAAGAGTTCATTCAAGTCCAAAGTCAATCATTCTATTAATGAACCTCTTACTATGATACATATGGATCTTTTTGGCCCCATCAGCACTCCATCTTTGGCCAAAAAGATCTATACTCTAGTATTGGTTGATGAATTTTCAAGATATACTTGGGTCATCTTCCTCAAGACTAAGTCAGATGCAACAACAGAAATCATTTCCTTTATAAAAAGAGAGGAACTTCAAAAAGGCAACAAGGTCAAGCAACTTAGAAGTGACCATGGTACTGAGTTTAAGAACTCAGTATTAGCTGATTTCTGTGAAGAAAAAGGAATCATTCAAAACTTCTCTGCAGCCTACACACCACAACAAAATGGTGTTGTAGAAAGAAAGAATAGAACACTGATTGAAGCTGCAAGAACTTTATTATGCCATGCTGGACTGGCACTGAGTTTCTGGGCTGAAGCTGTAAACTGTGCAAACTTCACTCAGAATAGAGCCACTATAGTCCAAAGACATCTGAAGACTCCATATGAGTTATACAATGGCAAGATTCCTAATGTGGAATATTTCCACACCTTTGGGAGTAAATGCTTTGTACTCAGTACAAAACAAAATCTCAACAAATTTGCTCCCAAAGCAAATGAAGGTGTGTTCATGGGCTACTCTCCACACTCTAAATCTTTCAGAGTGTATATCATCTCAACCAAGATGATTGTAGAATCCATTCATGTCACATTCGATGGTGATCAGAATGAGCATTCTACCTCAGCAAGTGAAGACATAAGTGGCATAGATATTCTATGCAATCTAGAACACTCCATTGCTGAACAGCCCAAGTTTCATCCACACTTTATTCCCAATAAGTTTAATGAAACTGATCAAGTTCAAACTCAGTATCACTCATCTGCGACTAATACTGAGGCTCCCATAATAGAGGATCTCCATACTGAGTTTCCAACTAATGATCTGAACCACTCTACCTATGAAGAAGGTGAAACGTCCAACACTTCACAAGAATCCACATCATCTCTGCAAAATGATGAAGAACAGCAACCTGCGATGTCTAATACTGACCAGAATTCCACTCAGTATCAGACACAAGACACACCAAATCAACAAGATATTGTTGATCCTATTTCAAATGCTTCTCTAGGAAACAATTTAAGGGAACACAGAGACCATCCACACTCAAACATTATTGGTCCTACTGAAGAAGGTGTACAAACAAGAAGAAAATTAGAATTTCCAACCCAAGCAACTGCAAATTTTTGTTTCTTCTCAAGTTTCCTATCTACCATTGAACCAAAGAAAGCTGATGAAGCTTTATTAGATGAAGATTGGGTAGAGGCTATGCAAGAAGAGCTCACAGAGTTTGAGAGAAACAAAGTTTGGAACTTAGTACCACCTCCTACTGGCAAAACTATTATTGGTACTAAGTGGGTGTTCAGAAACAAGATGGACAAGGATGGTGTTGTCATCAGAAACAAAGCAAGGTTGGTTGCTCAAGGTTACAGGCAAGATGAAGGCATTGACTATGATGAAACTTTTGCACCTGTTGCAAGAATTGAAGCTATTAGGTTGTATCTTGCATATGCAGCCTTTAAGAATTTCAAAGTTTATCAGATGGATGTCAAAAGTGCTTTTCTAAATTGAAAACTACGAGAAGAAGTTTATGTTAAACAACCTCCAGGTTTTGTTGATCCTAAATTTCCTAATTATGTTTTCAAGCTTGATAAAGCTCTATATGGGCTCAAACAAGCTCCAAGAGCCTGGTATGACACCCTGTCTGAGTACCTTATTGAAAATAAATTTACAAGTGGTAAAATTGATAAAACATTATTTTCAAAACGGAAAGGTTCTGACATCTTACTCATTCAGATATATGTAGATGATATTATCTTTGGCTCCACTGACAAGTCAATGTGTGACTGGTTTGCTAAGATAATGTCAACTCAGTATCAGATGAGTATGATGGGAGAACTTACTTACTTTCTTGGTTTACAAGTTGAACAGAAGCCTGATGGCACTTTTATAAATCAAAGTAAGTATGTGCATGACATGTTAAAAAATACAAATTTGAAAATTTATCTTCCATGCACACTCCTATGGGTACTCAGGATAAGATAAGTAAGGACGAAACTGGTAAACCAGTATGTCAATCCACATACCGAGGTATGATTGGTTCCTTACTTTACTTAACTGCTAGCAGGCCTGATATCATGTTTGCAACATGTTTGTGTGCTCGGTATCAGGCTGATCCTAAAGAATCACACATGAAAGCAGTTAAGCGCATCTTTAGATATCTTACAGGTACTCCTAACCTGGGCCTTTGGTATCCCAAAGACTCAAACTTTGACCTTGAAGGGTACACAGATGCAGATTTTGCAGGTTGTAGATTGGACAGAAAGAGCACAAGTGGAGGATGTCCATTCCTAGGTGGAAGACTAGTTGGTTGGTCATCCAAGAGTAAAATTCGGTAGCAACTTCCACAGCAGAAGCAGAATATGTTGCTGCAGGAAGTTGTTGTGCTCAATTATTATGGATGCAGTATCAACTCTTAGACTATGGGTTCAACTTTCATAAGACTCCCATTCATTGTGATAACAAGAGTGCTATTGCGATCACAGAGAACCCAGTCTATCACTCCAAAACCAAGCACATTGATATCAGACACCACTTTATTCGAGATAATGTGGAAAAAGGTAAGGTTGAGGTAGATTATGTACCAACAGATGAACAATTGGCCGATGTGTTTACTAAACCTCTTCCTGAGGAAAGGTTTATGTACTTACTAGGGCAATTAGGTATGTTGAATCCTTAATTTTCCTTAATTTTCTCTAAAACTGAACGCTCGGTATCACTCCTGTTGATACTGACCACTCAGTATCATTAGTCTGTTATCATCAAAATTTAAACTTTTTATATTTTTTAATTTTAAGAGTAAATTAATTGTTTTTATATTTTTTAAATTTTTTTTAGATTAATTTTTTTTAACTCAGTATTGGGATCTGACGGCTCTTGCACCGAGCTTAATCCTCATACTGCTCAAACGGTAACCTTTCTTAATAGGAAAGTTACCGTTGGCAGAGGATAAGGCAGTCAAATCAGCCGTTTTTACTTCCCAATACCTTAATTATCTTTACATCTCCTTTAAATAACCGTTTTTTTAACCTTCAAATATTTTTCAACAGTTATTTCATTCTTTTATCTAAAATTCTCTCTGCGATTAACGATTTCACTCTTTCTTAGCAAGCACAAACACTTAAATCAAAATCACAGATGGCAAATTACACTTTCGTCACTCCAGAAGTTGAATCGGAAATCAAATTCCGAAACGATGAACTGCCCAGGTTTGCAAGGAACAACATAACAGCAAACTTCAATATTCCTCAAGCCTGGGCATGCCAAGAATTCACAAACATTGTGACATTTCTGAAGAATTGCCCAATTGCTCGTGCACTGACCTTGTCTCCTCGAGCAATTTACCCAGAAATGCTATGCGAATTTTGGTACTCTGCTCAACTCGATTCTCCAGATATGATTGCTGGGTGGGTAATTAGAGATCAAAGAAGGGCATTTGTTTCTACTGCCATCATTCGTGAAGCACTGAGACTTCCCGCCCAAGCTCAGTATGATCCATTTGTTGATAGAACAGAGGCACGCTCAGTTTTACCATTTTTGGGTCGAAGAGGAACAACAGGCACAATCAAAAGAAATGAATTTGGTCCTATGTGGGGTATTCTCATTACAACAATAATTCGGTGTATGACCCACAAGACAGGAGCTTTGGACCAAATAAATGAATTTGGGATGCAAATAGTACATGCCTTGTACTATGGAAGAAACATTGGTTATGCACGGCTCATTTTCAATGAATTAGCTGCTCAAATTCGGGCTAACACAAGGGAATGCAATGTCCCTTTCTGCAGATTTTTATCACACCTCTTTCAACACTCAATGCCCACACATATTTATGATGAGTTTCACAGTCCAAGGGTTGATCTTCCTCCTCTTAGTGAGAAGATCTTCTTTTACAGGCCAAGACAAGGAGAGCCTTTACTGAGCCCTTCTATGTGGGCCATTGTTCAAGAACACATAAATGATGAAGAAGACATGTCTGATACTGAGTCAGACAATGATGATGATGATAATGATGATAATAGTGGTAATGGAGCACAGGCCGGTCAAGATATTGAGATGCAGGATGTTCCACAAGTTCAAGAACCGACTCAACAACATATCTCTCCACCTGCACAGGATCCTGATGCTCCTCATATTGAAACAGTTTTTGATACTGAGTCCTCCGAAGACACACCACTGGTCCTTCAAAGATGAAGAAGAAATCTTTCTCCTATCATTATGGGAAACTTATCATCTGAGGAGGTGCAGCCTGCAAATGTTCCATCTTTAACTGAATCTCTTCAAGCCCAAAGTTTTGTTGCAGCCACCGCTGACCTTCCAGGTCCAGAATTAGTTCCAACTGCTCAACCAATTGAGGAACCTCATGTTCCTCTTGATGTGGAGATTCAATATGACCAAACTACACTGGAAGGTGCTCATCAAGAAAGAGAGGTCGGTATTGAAGATGTTGGTGCTGCACATCAACAATTACATGATCCTGCACCGACCTCTGCAGATGCTAGAAGGGACTCTGACAGAGTCTCAGGTATGAATTTCTAAAAAGCCCTTAAACTTATATATATATATTTCATTCCCAAATAGAGACTAAGTATTGGCCAGTACCAACTCAATACTGACCAAAGTCTCACACGATCTTTCAAATATATATCCTCTTATGGCCAACATAGCTAGCCCACTGCTGCTATGCAAAATTCATATACTGAGCACACAATTGATCATTGTCAGTCTACAGTTGTCTCAACATTTAAAGAGACAATGGTGGTTGATGTCACATTGACACCCACTGGTGCTGCTTGAATCATGTCCAACTTATTTTTGAGTTAGATAGCATGATTCAAGAAATGATCACAAACCCTTAAGCCACAAAATCCAAAAATTTTCCATGGGGTTTAGCCACATTTCTGTTATCACTCTAATACCGAGTGATAAACATTGAAAATAACAAGAAGCACATCCCAGGCTTCGAATACCCAAACCCAAACCTTTTAGTAAATGTGACTTATCCTATACTGAGCCACTTAAATTTACACACTCACTTTTACTAAAATCTTCTTACACATGCTATGCACAAGTCCACAATATTTCATCCTAAACCAGATGAAATACAGACTTCACAAACTCTGTTTATATGATTATAGAATTAACCAACACCACAATTCTATTTGATAAACCTTTCTTTCTAACCAGTTTTCAATTTTTGTTTCTTTAGCACCATCTGTGCAGGGCATTCAGGCATCACAGGCTGTAGGAGACCAAGTGACTCTGCAAGCAATTATGCAGCAAATTCTGGCTATCCAACATACTCAAAATATAATACTGGCCAGAATGGACAAGATGAGTAGTGACATTGACTCAATAAAACAGTCAGTCTCACTACTTCAACAACCACATCCGCCTCCACAAACTCCACCATTTTCACATGGTGACCACAATGAAGAAGGAGAAGGTGAAGGAGGTGCTGGTGATACTGATGCTGCAACTGAGCCCATGCCCTCCCCTACTCTTGAACAACCTGAAGGGGACATGGGTGGTGATACTGATCCTCTTCCATCCTCATCGAATGATAACAAAAAGGGGGAGAAGAGACAAAGAGATACTGAGGTTGATCAAACTGAGCCATCTGCTCAGGGGGAGAAAATAAGAAAATTGAATGAAGATCAACCTCCACAACAACAACAACAACATCAGCAAAGCCCTCATACTGAGCCACTTCGGATTCAATATGAGAGAAGAAGACAAAGAACTAGGTCAGCATTACAAGTTCAAGACCCACTTGAGCCATCTGCTCAGGGGGAGACTCATACTGACCAACCACAACAAGCTTATACTGAGCCATCTGCTCAAGAAGAAAACAAATTGCAAATTATGGTCTACATGCCTTTCATCTGGCCTATTGCTGATGATGAAGATGAAGAACATCCAGTGGCATCAGAAGATTTTTTAAACTTTGCACTGGATGAAGCAAATAAAGAAACCTCTTCATCATCATTCTCAGATGATGAAGAGCATACAAGAAAACCCATCTCACCTCAAGCTGAAGGACCTTCTAGAATTTCTAGAAGACCAATAACCAGAAGAATGACAAATGTGGTTATGTCCTCAGAATCTAGTGAAGAACAAGATCCAGCTCCTCTGATCTCAAGACCTAGGAGATCTGCTCAGTTTACTGAGGAAAAGAGTGATGCTGAGGATGAGATTGAGGCCCATAAATTCTTCCTTGTTAAGGAAGAACCTGAATCTGAGTCTGAAGATGTTCCAAGAAGATCTCATACTGTAAAAAGAACTGGAGATGAATTACTTGAACAGTGTTGGAACATTGTGGCACAAAGAACAAGATATAGGGAAACAAGGATGGGTATGCTGAGGAATAAAGCATTTCTAACTGTAAGAGACATATACTGGCTAAATGAATTTGTCAACAAAATAAAAGTCATAACTGTTGATAGATCAATTGTTGCAACTTGCACTGGGCCAATCAGTCCACCAATGAAGTTTTTCCTCCATGACTTCCGAAATATGGGACTTCAAGATTGGATAAAGATTGCTAGACTGATAAAGGAGATGCCCTCAAGATCCTCTGAAGCCCAAGTGATGATGGATGAAATCTGGGCTGTATCTGCTATATGCTATGAAAAAGGCATTCTTTATGCAGCAAAATACAGGGCACTCAGTGTGATGACTGAAGCTATGAAGAACAACAAACCTGAGTGCCTTAATACTTTCAGAATAATTCCCACATATACTGTTCCCTCTAACCTTATATTTCAGGATCAAAAGAGTACCATATATCCGACATCTGGATATATGTATACTGACTCAGATGACAGGGAGTGCTTCATTACTGAAGCAGATTTGGCAACAGCTCCTATCAGCCATTTGGTGGGTCTTAAATGGATGATAACCAAGAGAGAAGATGCTTGGTTTAGAAAGAAGATAGTTGCTGTACTAAACGGCAGGCAAGATGAACTGAAGAAAAGAGAAGAGTTCATCCATGTGAAGAAAGAAGTCTTCTACGAGTTTGAGTCGATCTACAAAGACTAAAGAAGAAGACTTTGCAGCCTGTAGCTTATTTTTGTTGATTTCTTTGTAATTGTTTTGTTATCATTAGATAGGGGGAGATTGTTAAGGCAAAAAGCCTTGCCCCTTTGGATCTTAAGATAACAAAACAACCTAGACTAACTTTGATTAATATGTAGAATAATATAGCTAAGTTTAGGACTGATACTGAGTGATCACTATTGGAACTCAGTATCAGTACTCAGTATCAGATAGTGATAGTGAGTACAAGGACTGAGTAGAAGGACTGAGTTACATTTTGTAACGGACTAAGATCAATTCCCTTGATCTTAGTCATTTGCCTAGTTTAGTCCTTCGGTTACTCCTTTGCCCATTATGTAAGATCTCTATATCATTATAAATAGAGATCATCTTGCAAAGGAGAACTTACCAATTCACTCTACACTTTCATATCTTTGTAATTGATCAGTGGTCTTGTTATTCCGCAACAAGCCACACTTAGTGGATTTATACATTGACTATATTCTTGTGTTATCACTCTAATATTTCTCTAAGTATAATATTCTATCAATTAACATTAAACAAGGGTTGTTGTGACCTAACACAAGGCTCAAGGCTCAAGGCTCAACGCTCAAGGCTCAAAGGCTCAACGCTCAAGGCTCAACGCTCAAGGCTCAAGGCTCCAGGCTTAAGGCTCAAGGTTCAAGTCTCAAGGGTTAGGTATCAAGGCTCAAGGGTCAAGTATCAAGGCTTAACGCTAAAGGAACAAGGCTGAATTCTCAATACTCAATGATGAAGGCTCAAGGCTCAAGACTCAAGGTACAAGGTTCAAGGCTCAAGGCTCAAGGCTCAAGGCTCAAGGCAAGGCTCAAGGATCAAGGCTCAAGGCTCAAAGGCTCAAGGCTGAACGCTCAACACTTAAGGCTCAAGGCTTAAGGCTCAAGGTTCAGGTCTCAAGGGTCAAGGATCATGGCTAAAGGTTTAAGGCTCAAGGCTCAAGGCTCAAGGCTGAAGGTTCAAGGCTCAAGGCTCAAGGCTCAAGGCTCAAGGCTCAAGGCTCAAGGCTCAAGGCTCAAGGCTCAAGGCTCAAGGCTCAAGGCCAAAGGGTCAAGGCTCATGGGTCAAGGCTCAATGCTCAAGGCTCAAGGGTCAAGGATCAAGGTTCAAGGCTCAAGAGTCAAGGTTCAAGGGCAAAGGCTTAAGTCTCAAGGCTAAAGGCGCAAGGCTCAAGACTCAAGGCTCAAGGTACAAGGCTCAAGGCTCAAGGCTCAAGGCTCAAGGCTCAAGGCTCAAGGCTCAAGGCTCAAGGCTCAAGGTTCAAAGGTCAAGGCTTAAGGTACAAGGTTCAAGGCTCAAGGCTTAATCCTCAAGACTCAGGGATCAAGGCTCAAGGATCAAGGCTCAAGGATCAAGGCTCAAGGCTCAAGCCACAAAGGCTCAAGGCTTAACACTCAAAGCTCAAGGCTCAAAGGTTAAGGCTCAAGGTTGAAGTCTCAAGGGTCAAGGGTCAAGGCTCATGGTTCAAGGCTAAAGGCTCAAGGCTCAAGGATCAAGGCTCAAGGCCCAAGGCTCAAGGCTCAAGGCTCAAGGCTCAAGGCTCAAGGCTCAAGGCTCAAGGCTCAA